>BQNB010016607.1:33395-71363 GCA_026074375.1 Tanacetum coccineum | reverse complement strand
AGTGAAATATTAGTTTTGTAAATAAAATAATTTATATATTTTTAACATTAGCTTTTACACTAATATATTTATATATTTTTAACATTAGCTTTTACACTAATATATATTTTTGCATCCGGAACAACACACACTCAATTCGGCTGCACTACTTCACGAAGTTCTCAATGAAATGGAAAAACTTGATTTGGAGTAGTTTGTCATTTGCAATGTAATTCGTATGTTTTATTGTATGTCAAGACTTTGTTTAATCGATCTGTAATGTAATTCGTACGCTTTACTTAATTACATTTTACCGTCGCATGTTCTTCTTTTTCTAGTAGTGTTTGTTAAAATATATACAAGGTTTTTTTAAATAGATTTTTTTGACTATAATTGGTAATTTATATCATTTCTGAATTTATAAAAAGTATTTTAAATTTTTGTATAAATTTTTTTTTTTAAAAAGAAATTTAGGGTCGACATTGTCGACCCTAATATTTTAGCGGGATATATTAAATACTGGCGGGCTTGTTAAAAGGGGATTAAATTTAGGTAAAAAAATTGTCGACCCTAAAATTTTTTATAAATTGTTTTATATATTTATATATAATTTTAAATGCATTTTATATATTAGAAAATATATAAAGTTGTCGACCCCTAATTTTCGACCCAAAACAGTTTTGTTGACTAACCAGTTTTGTTGAATAAATGTGGTCCCATGCCTCATTGTCGACCCTAATTTTTCCTCGACCCAAAACTCTCATTTTGTTGTAGTGATTTAGGCTCTTGCTGAAAGGGGTTGGGTTAAATCTCTCAGGTGTCAAAACTTTTGTTTTTGCTTCAGAAAAGATAAGTTTTTGACCAAAAAGTGTTCTTACTCTTCAACTAAATCCATAATGTATCACAGATCAGCTTAATCATAACCCTAAATCATCAATACAACAACATAAATAACATGCAAATCTACAAGTTAAATCTTACCTCATGTTATTATGGTAAAACACTAGAATCTTTTTCAACCAAGGCCTTAAATGATTAATCCGCTCGTCTTCAGATACAAATGCATAATTTGCTTTTAAGAAAATCATAGCTGCAAAAAGTAAATCTCATAAGAAATAAAATTTGTTTTTAAGAACAAAAGAACAAAAAGATGCACACCCGGTGGGACTCGAACCCACAATCGCCTGATTAGAAGTCAGACGCCTTATCCATTAGGCCACGGGTGCTTCTTGTTGCTTGTGCTACTCATTAAAGTTTTATAAACTGTGTAATCTGTAGGATATTTCTATCTAACGTGATTAACTGTTTAAAGTATTAACTATACTATAGTTTAGATACAACCAACATGACAGTTTGGCCGAGTGGTCTAAGGCGCCAGATTTAGGCTCTGGTCCGAAAGGACGTGGGTTCAAAAGAAAAAATAGTATAGAGTTTGATTGTTTTTTGGTTTGTGAAGTGAAATAAAATTGCCATTTTCAAAAGAAAAAAAAGATATAGATTTTGATTGGTGAAACAAAATTGGCATTTTCAAAAGAAAAAAAGTATAGAGTTTGAGTGTGGGAAAGAAAGATAAGGGGGAAACTAGAGATGAGCAACCGTACCGGTACCGTTGTTTTATACCTGGTACGGTACTTGTACTACGGAAATGGTGGGAAAAAAAGCGGTAGCGCTGAAATTTGGTGCGGGATCAGAATGCGAATTCTTGAAATCAGTACCGGAATACAAAAGGTCGGCAATTATTAAAGTGTATTGTTGGTTGGGGTATTAAGAATGTAATGAGCATAACGGTAGATAATGCACGAAGCAATGATAACGCAATTGGTTAATTTGATTAAAAAAGATGCCTAATGCTAGATTATATTATGGGTGGGAAGCATTTTCATTTTAGGTGTGTGGCTCACATTCTAAACCTTAGAGCATGAGGTACCGTTGAGCCATGACACAAAAAGTACTGTCACTTCAGCAAAAGTGCTATGGCATTAGAAATGTTATGGCATCACATTTGGGTGACTCCCTCGTTGGCTTCAAGCCATGGGCAAAAAGTGATGCCATGGGTCCACACATACCCCACTAAATACACAAATACAATACAAAAAGACAAAAAAAAAATGCATCATGACACAAGCTACCAGCCAAGAGATGATATGGTTGGCGCCACAAAAAGTTCGGCTGGTACCATGGCTCAACTCCACCAGCCATGCGTACCTCCCCCTCTTATTGTACAAGAAGGTTTAAAGGTAAAGGATTATCATGTGAAATGTTTATCAAATGCAATTAGATACATTAGGCAATCACCGCAAAAAATAAAAAAGTTTAAAGCTTGCATGAAAGAAAATAGCCGTGAATCAAATAGGTTTTTGTGTGGTGAATGTCTTACTAGATGGAATTCTAAGCATGATATGTTAAAGTTTGTCGTTAAGTTAAGGGATGTTTTTCAAATATGCAGTTGTAGATGATTTTTATTATTATGATCTTGATAGAGTGCCCAAACACTCGGATTTTGGTGCTTGCAAAGAAATAGTTGAATTTCTAGAGGAATTTAAAGCTAAAACCGATATTTCATCTACTTCAAAGCCATTAGCTCATCTTTTTTTCGAGAAATTCTAGATGTAGACAAACATCTTTGTCATTGGTAGACTAAACCCGAATTTTGTATGATGGTTCATGATATGGTTGATAAAGATACAAGTATTGGGGGAAGTTTGATAAGCTTAATGACTTTATGTATTTCTATGAAACAACGTCTTGTTTCACATGGATTCAAAACGATGCTTATGAGTAACATGTCATACAAAGATACTACTGACGATGATGTTCTTAATGATATGGTAAGTGAGATGGTGAAAAAGGTTGTGCAAAAAATGGAAGTTTTATTTAAAAGATACGAAACAAGGTTTGATACGTCTGGGTTTAAAAGTTCTTCTAAAAAATATGGAATCAAGTATTTAGTAATCAAGAATCTAGTAAAGCATATGGAGGTAATAATGACTTTGTGTATGACTTCTTGAATTTAGAAGAATCGGGTTCACAAGAGACTTTGACATTCTTGAATAGTGGAACATAAATGCACCAATATTTTCAATCGTATCTCAAATGGCAAAAGGTAATTTACTATACGATATGGATTAATTTTTTTCATTGTATTTTACGTCATTGTTGTTTATGATGCATTTATTATGGATAAAAAATAGATTTTTTTGCTGACTTTATATCTGTCCCGTTCCTACTTTTTTTGTTCAATCTGACCATGACATCGTTTAAGATCAAATACAAGCCAATCGACCCATTAAAACCACCTGATATTGCAGGTGTTTATGATGTTGCAGAAACATGATGTAAATATTCTATTTGATTTGCAAGTTATGATTCTTAACTAAGTATGCTTCTTAAGTAAGAATAAAATGAAAATGGAGGACCACTGATGTAAATATAAAGGGTCTATAGGTGGGATATATTGGTATTTTAATACTTAAATCAGAATTAGAAATAATATTCTTTGCAAGTTGATGTAACTATTCTCTGTGATAATGTTACTTTTACAAAATGAACAAAAAGTGTTTTTGGGTCAACCCGACTTGACTGTTTTTGGTCAACCCGGCAATAAGGCCAACTATCTTGTACGGGTCAGACTGATTATGAAAGCTCAAGCAACCAGGATGGAACTGGCGGAATTGAGAATGCTAAAGTGAACTTATGGTAAAATCATGTTTGACATGATCCAGAAGGGAGTTTTTAGAACAATACTTGAAGTAGAAACTAATCTCTAAGATGAGAGAAGGAAGATTGAAGTGGTTTGGACATGTTAGGAGAAGGTCACAACAAGCGCCAATAAGGAGAGTCGAAGCTCTAACAGTCGACGGTACGAGAAAAATGAGTAGACCGAAACTTAGGTGGGATGATAGACTTAAGTTGGAGATGAAGGAGCTCCTCTTGTCCGAGGACATGACCTCATATAGGAATGCGTGGAGAGATAAGATTAGAATATACGGGTAGCTCGTGAAAGGTTTTTTGAGGGTTTGGGGTAGTTTTTGCGTTTAGGCTTTATAGGCGTTTTGGTTGTTTGAGTGTTTGTGGTAGTTTTTGTGTTTAGGCGTTTTTAGCGTGTTTTAGGTGCAATCGGAATCACTTGTTCCCTTTTGCTTTGCCTTAGGTTTTGGCCCCCTTAGCGGTGCCCTGGTTAGTAGTTTGAGGGTTTGAGCTAGTTTTTGCGTTTAGGTTTTTTAGGCGTCCTTTAGGCTGTAAGTGGAATCTCTTGTTCCTTTTTAATTTGCCTTAGGTTTAGGCCCCTTTTGTGTTGCCTTGATTTTCTCTTCGTTTCCCTTTTGGGCTTGCTTTTATTTTTGCCTCGTGACTTCGTTTCTTTGTTTGTGTATTTTTCTAGTTGCCCTTACCCCTTTGCTCTTATGTGTTTTTGCTTCTATGCTTTATGGTTGTTATCTTTTTCTTGTGCCCCCTTATGTCTTGTGGGATTCATTTACTTGATACTGCTTAAAAATAGGGCTGCAAAACTTATGGTAAAATTATGTTTGACATGATCCAGAAGGGAGTTTTTAGAACAATACTTGAAGTAGAAACTAATCTTTAAGATGAGGGAAGGCAAATTGAAGTAATTTGGACATG
This sequence comes from Tanacetum coccineum, assembly GCA_026074375.1. Classification (NCBI taxonomy): domain Eukaryota; kingdom Viridiplantae; phylum Streptophyta; class Magnoliopsida; order Asterales; family Asteraceae; genus Tanacetum; species Tanacetum coccineum. Next base: position 66,764 of record BQNB010016607.1, on the reverse strand, counting down.
TTAGGAGAAGGTCACAACAAGCGCCAGTAAGGAGAGTCAAAGCTCTAATAGTCGACGATATGAGAAGAATGATTAGACCAAAACTTAGGTGGAATTATAGACTTAAGTTGGAGATGAAGGAGTTCCTCTTGTCCGAGGACATGACCTCATATAGGAATGCGTGGAGAGATAAGATTAGAATATACGGGTAGCTCGTGATAGGTTGTTTAAGGGTTTGGGGTAGTTTTTGCGTTTAGACTTTATAGGCGTTTTGGTGTTTGAGTGTTTGTGGTAGTTTTTGTGTTTAGGCATTTTAAGCGTCTTTTAGGTGTAATCGGAATCACTTGTTCCCTTTTGCTTTGCCTTAGGTTTTGCCCCCCTTAGCATTGCCCTGGTTAGTAGTTTAAGGGTTTGAGCTAGTTTTTGCGTTTAGGCTTTTTAGGCGTCCTTTAGGCTGTAAGTGGAATCTCTTGTTCCCTTTTAATTTGCCTTAGGTTTAGGCTCCTTTCGCGTTGCCTTGATTTGCTCTTTGTTTCCCCTTTTGGGTTTGTTTTTATTTTTGCCTCGTGACCTCATTTTTTGTTTGCGCTTTTTTCTAGTTGCCTTACCCTTTTGTTCTTATGTGTTTTTGCTTCTATGCTTTATGGTTGTTAGCTTTTTCTCGTGCCTCCTTGTCTCTTTTGCATTTTACCTATTTTTTTGTCCTTTTCCCCTTAGTTCATTGTTGCTTTTGTGTCTTTGTCCTTTGTATGCTTGTTTGCTTGCTTTCGCCTTTGTGTTTTAGTATCCTTATCGAGATTTGTTTGTATGCCTGTACATGGGCTTCTTATGATTTTATGTAGATATTTCATTGTATGCTTGTTTGCTTGCTTTTCGTTGTTTATTTTGATATAGGTCTTATCCTTGTTATTGCTCACTTGCACATTTACATTGGCTGGAGGTCTCCCTAGAAGTAGTCTCTTTACTCCCAAGTTTTATCATGGGAATAGGGGTAGGATTTGTCTACATTTCATCTCCCCATACCTCGCTCCGGTGAGATAAGGTATGTTGTTGTTGTATTAAATCTTACCCGTTTTGAACAGTTACTGAACCCAACCCACTTAACCCGATTGTTCTTCCAACTTTAACTATATAGTTTGTGTTTCCCTTCTTTATGATGCGTTTATTATTTTTAGACATGTTGCCGATCCAAATAACCACCATGGCATCCGAGTTGGCTTTTGGCACAAAAGGCCGTGTTCTCGACCCATATAGGACTAACTTGTCTTAACCCGTCGTTGAGGCATTGATATGTACTCAATATTCGGTTAGAAAGTCAAGGAAAGCTAAAATAGATGACAATGATAACATAGTAAACGACTATTAGGTTGCAAGAGGTATTAACAACTAGCTTTGATTTTCTTTTAAGTAAGTGTTTATATGTTTGTTAAGTAATTAACTTAGCTTGTTTGTTGTCGTATGTGTAGAGATTGAAGATGGAATTATCAAGAAATACAGTTGAAATAGAGGGCCACAAAAGCAAGATGTTGAGTATACGGAAGCAAACCAAAAGATTGAGTGCACAAAAGGACAGAAGCAAAGTCTCGTTCCCAGAACTGTATCTTAAACCATGCTATATGGATGAGCGTGGTACCAACATATAGCATGGTAACCTCCTCCAACCATAGAATGGTCCGTGCAACTATATATTCACTGAGCATGGGAACATGACTTTGCTATAGTTGGTACTATTATAATTGGTAAAATCTCATGCTCAATTATTACTAAGGATCAAATATAAATACATGACAAGTCTTGCACAATAAGATAACTAACATGGGCTAAGCCCGATAGTAAATAGTAAACAATCCATGGGCTAATAATCATTCGGATAATATTCCCCCGCAGTTGGAACGAGAGGTCTTCGAACATTCAAACTAGAACGAAACTTAAAAAATAAGGCACTTGGAAGACCCTTGGTGAAGATATCTCCATATTGAAACCGAAATGGAACATGTAAAACACACACTTGCCCATAAGCCACATAATCATGAAAAAAATGTAAATCTATCTCGATATGCTTAGTACGTTGGTGTTGTACCAGATTAGTAGAAAGGTAAACGACACTCACATTGTCAGGGTAAACAAGCATAACATTATGTAAAGAAACATGTAATTCCCGTAAAAGATTACGCATCCAAGCAGTTTCAGCGACAACATTAGCAACATCTCGATATTCAGCCTCTACACTAGAACGAGATAAAGTATCTTGTCATTTGACAGACCATGACAATATATTATCCCTAAGAAATTTACAATACCCAGAAGTGGATCGTCGAGTGACTGAGCAACCTGCCCAATCAGCATTGGTGTATGCAGTGAGCTGAGTGGTAGTAGAATGATGTAGTTGCAGACCACGATCAAGAGTACCATGAACATATCAAAAAATCCATTTCAAAGTAGCAAGATGAGGCTCACGGGGATCATGCATATAGAGACAAACCTGTTAAACAACATAAGAAATATCTTGTCACGTGAAAGTAAGATACTAAAGAGCACCTGCCAAGCTACAATATAAGGTGGAATCAAACTGGATCACCATCAGGACTCAACTTTGATTTAGTATCAACCGGAGTCCTGCTATGATTACACTGTTACAGGTGGGTCTCTCTCAAGTATTTCCTCAGCATATTTAAATTTCGATAGAAACATGCCTGCCGAAGTCAGTGTAACCGAGATGCCAAGGTAATAATTAAGAAAGCCTAAATCGGTCATAGAAAACTCGTCATGTAAGGAGCTGATGACCCGCTATAGAAATGTTTCTGAAGATGCTGTAAGAATGATATCATCGACATATAATAATAAATAAGCAATATCAGACCTGCGACGAAAAATAAACAATGAAGAGTCGGTTTTGCTGTGCTGAAAACCGACTCTGGTAGCATAAGAGGCAAAGCGTTGAAACCAAGCGCGCGGGGCTTGCTTAAGCCCATATAGCGATCGCTGCAAGTGACAAACATAATCAGGGTGAGCGGGATCAACAAACCCTGGAGGCTGATGCATATAAACTGCCTCCGTTTGATGACCATGAAGAAAAGCATTCTTCACATCCAACTAATGAATAGGCCAAGCTCGCGAAACAGCAAGACTCAAAACAGTACGGATAGTCGCCGGTTTAACAACCGGACTAAAAGTCTCATCACAATCGATTCCATGTTGCTGACTACGACCATTAGCTACCAAGCGAGCCTTGTATCTGCTAAGTGATCTATCTGCATTAAACTTATGCCTGAAAAGCCACATAGATCGCACAATATTCACATTAGTAGGTTGGCGCACAAGCACCCACGTACCATTAGTAATTAAAGCATTATATTCCTCTAACATAACATTTTTCCAATTAGTATCACGAAGAACATGTATATGAGACTTGGGAATCGGGGACATAGTGGTGACATTAAGAGACATACGTTCAAGAGGTTTTGAAATACCAGAATTTGACGTTCAGGTTTTTTTAGGTTGCAACGACAAAAGAGAAACAAGCAAAATAAAAGCAAAAGCAAGCTTTGAATAATAGCAATTATGATTTGATTTTGAGGTGTATAAAGTGGACGTGGGTATACAAATATGGATCTGGGTTTCACCAAAATAGTAATTGAAAAGGAAAAGAAAAAATAATCAGTAATTGAAGGGATCAAGTATTAACTGCCAAAGCAATAGGCATGACACATGTTGATAAAATTTTTGGTTTAAAGTAGAAGGGATAAATAACGACGGCTAGGGTTTGACGGGTGGTTAAGAAAGGCGGCTCAACTTAGCCACCTAGGTCTAAGGACCAGACCCGCTTCGATACCATATTAGAATTGGTAAAATCCCAGGCTCAATTATTATTAACGATCAAATATAAATACATGGCAAGTCTAACAATAAGATAACTAACATGGGCTAAGCCTGATAGTATAAAGTACAAGTTACAGAAAACGATCTCTAAATGAGACGTTTCAAAAAGTTACACATTCGATATTTTTAAACGTCGTAGTTTACAAAAAAAAGGTCCCAACAGTTTTAACAAAACACAATCTTTTCAAAATAAAGTTTTTTCGAATGTGATAATATGCAGAGTCTTCAAAATATATCCGTGCGACTTCTTTCCAAGACAACACCTTAAGGACCTGAAATAAACAAGCTAAAAATGTCAACAAATAATGGTGAGTGAAATTCATAGGTTTTATAAGTAAAGCAATGGACCACAAGATTTCAATAATAGTAGACTAATGAAACACATTCATAAGTCAAAATCAGTTATTATTGCTCTAAGCTCACGACACCGAACCTTAACAAGTTACAAACCCCAATCAGGTTTGCGCCCCAAAATAGGGAGTTCTGCCTAACACCCATGTATCAATTTAAATGTTAAATGTGTCCATTGGTTGGTATTAGTTGTTGCGTACCCGGACGAGGATTGTCAGTCCCAATAGATCTATTCACAACACTCACGTTTACTTTACTAGCAACTAACGGCTCATGATTTCAAAGGACTTAAATGGTAGTAGTGGTACTTAGGCAATAATATTTTAGGCATAACATACAGTTTTAGTACTTGCGTCCAAACGTAAAAATAACATGTATCTCCCCCGTGGAGTTTGTAAAACAATTAAAAAGAAAAGGGGCTATGAACGCACCTTTTAGCGACACAACAAAAGTCAATAGAATAAACGCTGGGAAATGTCGAGAAAAGATAACAAGAAAAGAGAGTCAGGGAGCCGAGTAAAACTCTAAAAGCAACCTAAAAATATTGTCGCGACTTAGAATATAAAAATATTACGCAACCATTATAAATAAGTTTTTATAAAATAGTTGGCATTGTACACTAGTGTATTAGTTTTTATAAAAGTATTTGGGCCCAAAAATATGTGTCCAACTTAACACCCATAAGCCCAAAACATTATTTAATTTAAATAAGTTATTACAAGCCCAAATACCTATACCCATTTTAAATGTCTAAAAGTCCAACTGTCACACCCCGCCAAGGCGGAAACGTGAGGCGTAAACAAGAATGGATATCATCACAACACATGGTGTCTATATAGAGAATACTAAAATGAAAATTAAAGTAAAGCAAAGACACAAAGTGTCATAACAATACCCAAAACCTAATGGTGTCTTTATTAATGAGAAAGAGGTCTCGTCAATAAATGACATGCAAAAACATAAACCAAACAATTCAAACAGAAAGCATAATAGATAACTCCAAGCCCAAACCTAACGTCTCTTCTATCCCCTCATTCTATATAAGCACCATTAAGCTCACCTGAAAATATGCTTTAAAAACGACAACACAAAGGATGGTGGAGAAGACATATTTTCGGGACAACAATAAAACTTTAAAAACCGAATTACAGTTATTTTCAAAACAATAAGGCCAATTAAAAGCCAAATATGAACTTATTCTTAGACATGCAATCCACATACTTGTTAGGAACGAACCCCAATTCCATTACCAAACAACTTGGTAATGAACGTAACCCAGCCCCTATCCACTAAAAGGTCAATGGAAAGGATCCAATACCCAATTTCCAACATCTTGGAACCGATAACACAATACACAATGAGTTATGTGGGGCAGGCTCTAAGGATCTTGCCTACATAAAGTATGAACGATAACAACCACCTTATCACTCGGAAAAAATCCCAAGTCTTGCCAGACATGAAGTAGACGATAACACCAATATCACATTCAACAAATGCTAACGAATAAGTCATAAAACAGTACCATATTGTCCATGCACACAAACCATTAAACGCACATAATACACAGCATCAAACCATCATAGATCACAAGCGATCATTTTCATCCCCAAATTTAAAGACATATTAAAAATGTGACTATGAAACACACCATGATAAGCTACTTCACAATCCACAAACTCGTCACAATCCACAAACACTTCACAAATCTCACGAACAATCTAAACAATTAAACACGTTATTAGTTACCATCAATTAGGTTTTCAACCCAATATGACGTAACTTCAACTATGATGGATACCTAGGCTATCTATCATAGTCCTATACTTGTTTTATAATCTTATTAAATCTTACATTTACTATTTGCACCTAAACGTTACACTTAACACTTTCTGGTTTTACGCAGAATTTTACTCTCACTTGCGTGCCCTAAACGCACTACTTAAACACTCCCTTAATTCACACCAAAATTCACCATGCTACATATATGTCCTATGAACCTCTCATAGCTCTCCCAAAGTCACTACCCTTCTATAAATATCCCAAAAAAATTCATTAATCCAAAGTGTTTAAAATTCGTCCAGAATCTGACCTTTAAAAAGTATGGCATTAATTACCCAACTTAAACCCCTCTCTGACCTTAGCCAAAATTCAGAGGTCACACACAATATATGAACTAACTTCCACGTGACTTAGAGCCTCTAACTCAGTGTCTAAGTATTTTAAAAAAAATCAAAATCAAAACTGAAATTCGTCACTGTTTTACCCACTGATTTTGTATTGACCATTTGACCCACTTCCCGACCATAAAAACTTATGAGGCCGGATTTTCTAGAAAGTAGACTCTCTGAGGTTATCTCCAGTATATTGTAAATTATTTATTTGATCTTTTATGACCGAGTTATGCTCGTTACAAAACTGCCTAACTTTCTGCAGTGAATTACGCATCTAATTCAAGCGATCTAAGCCCTAACGCATGATCATATCGCTAATCTAATTAATTTAATGATTAAACTAACATCGTAATATCATAAACTTTCTGGAATTTAAATGCCCTAATTTATAAAATTAATTTAAATCTAAATCCATCATAATCAAGTTACTAGAAAAATTAAACGAACTAGAACTAAAAAGTCGAATCGTACCTTAAAGCGAGGCCCTAAAATTTTCGTCTTCTCTTTTCTTTTCTCCTTATGGCCGGTCGAAATTTTATGGGTGAATGGGGATTTTAAGTTTAGTATTTATAGGCACCTAGGTAGAATTTTAGTTTAAGTATAACTAGGTTTTAGATTAGGATTAGGATTCTAATTATTTTTCTTTTTTTTTCTTTTTCCTTTTTTTTTCTTCTAATTTTCGGAACACTATTCATCTAATAAAAAAAATATTTTTTTTTATTTTTTATTTTTTATTTTTATTTACAATTAAAACCTTAAGTTTTTATAAAAACTTTAATTAATTTAACTCTTCCTTTTTGTATTAACGCAGTTTACTAACTTTCTAAAAATAATTATTCATTTCCAACCTAACTTTCTAAAAATAGAAATTTTACACAACTTCTAAAGTCATAACTTAATCTAAATTACTAACACGAAAATACTATACGAGAGAAATAACTTTCACTTACACACACATCTTAAAAAACGCTAAAATCTCAATAATCATTTCCTCGTCACTCAAAAGTGAACGAAATGAACTCAACCATCAATCCAATCTCATTGAGATGATCACACTCAATAGATTGATTACCAATACCTCATAAACACATAGAAGCACACATAAACACATAGAATCACATAAACCATACATTGCAACAGACACAATAGTCAACACTAACGGTTTGACTAACCTGCTCAAGTCATGGTTGTTACATTTTATTTCCAAGTGTTACCTTAGAGAACCATTTACCAGATCTCTAAACATGTATAAGGAATACCTAGCTGAGTTTTGGTACTCAGCTAAAACTCTTGAAAACTCTAAGGTTTCCTTCTCAATCCCCACTGGTGGTATTTATGGAGAAGTAGGAGTAAACACCTTTAGGAATGCCATTGGTGCACATTACCTTCCTCACTCTAGTGAATATGTTGCACCACCATCTATTAACATAGTTAGGCAATGGTTTAAAACAATTGGGTATGGGGAGACAGTTCCTGCCAAAGGGACTCTCAAAAAGAGTCTTCTTTCTCCTAAGTGGAGCTTGTTAATGGCATAGATTATCTAGTGTTTAGGGGGTAAAACTAGAGGTTTTGATCAAATTTCCAATAAAGATGCCATTATACTATATAGTATAGCAAATGAGATCAACATTTACTATGCTAGTATCTTTTAGGAAGACATCATCATCAAACTAAACAAGAAACAAAGAGAAAAAGTTGTTCCTTACACTAGATTTTTATCTTTGTTGATGATGCACAAGATGAATGAAGGATATTGAGATGGTGAAGTAACACCCTATCCCACTCAAGTCTTCAGTGTCAACAATTTGGCACTGAAGCCCAACCAACCTGAAGGACCTCCCTTCACAAACCACATGTTGGCTATCTGCTCTGCAGCTAAGCCAATGGTATTTAAAGCTCCCAAACCCTCTTCCAATGCTGAGAGGGTTTCCCAAGGCACAAAGCCTGGAGCTCAACCTGGACACAAGAAGCATTCAACTTCTTCAAAACAACCCTCTGTGTCCAGCCGAGAGGCAACAAAAGGTGGGTCTTCCAAAGCACCCACCGGCTACAAAACTGGTCATTTGAAAAGAAATAAAGATTCCAGCTTAACTGTGGAATCCAACCCAAGCCAGACTTCAGCTTCCACGCCTGTGGTTACTAAAATGCATAAAGAGGACCAGCAGGCAACAGGTGGCCCAAACTCTTTAAGGGTCACCAGTGAAGAAAGAGCAAACCCTTGGCTTAGTAGTGGTATGTGAGCATTTAATCTAAATAAGCCTATTTATTCAGCATCTTTCCTTATTCACTCTGAGTCTGCATCAGGATATGATGCTTTAGCGAATTCTATAGCTGAAGCTGATCCTGGAAAATCTGCTCCTAGTGATTTTATACCTCAACAACAGGGTATGAATGAAGGAACCAAAAACACTTCATATGATCACTTATTTATAGGTACTGACCCACATGTTCTTACAAACCAAACCCAATATGTTAGTGAAGGGTTGGAAACTGTCCTCACCCAATCTACAACTGATAAAGGGGCCAGCAACATTGCTAAACAAATTGAGGAAGTAGAAGCCTCAAGAACAATCAAGCTGGAGGATCTGGCAAAGCTGATGCAAAATGTTCAACCAAGCTTCAAAGACCTGGACTCATCAGAAGATGATCCTATCATTGTTGTTGATGATAGTGATGAAGATGAGGAACCAGACAAAGATGGACTTCATGCTACCTCAAACATTGAAACTGAAGACGCTTCAGTTCCTAAATCCTCATCTCCCAAGTCTTCTCAAATTCAAGAGCTTACCAACCAGGTCCTCATTCTCCAGTCTCAAAAGCATAAATTGGAACTTGAGAAGAACAAAGCTGAAGTTGAAGCTGCTCTCCTTAAAGCTCAACCCTCCTTTACCAATATAGGACAGCTCAATGAGCTTTTGGTAAAGTCTTTACAAACTGAATTTTCAAAGATTTTATATACTTATAACTTTAGCAGCTCACTACCAACTGAGCTGAAGGAACTCCCCTCCAAGTTTAACTAACTAAAGTAGTAAAAGGGCTAAAGAAACAAGTTCATGAATTAGAAATTGAGGTACCAGGAGATTTGAAAGAAATTCCCACCAAGCTGGAAGATTTTACCAAAACTATCACAAGTCTTACATCCCAAGTTGCTGAAGTGAAGACACTTCAGTGGGAACTCCTAGCAGAATTTCTTTGTGTGCCAACCCAAGTTGAAATAGTTCAGGTTAAACTCAAGACCTTGGATGCTCTTCCAAGTCTACTCAACAAAGTTACCAATGCCTTAAATCAGTTTGCTCAGGCCATTGCATCAAAGAAAAACTGAAGATGCTAGTGTTCCTTCAGCAGGCCAAGCTGGCACTCAACCTGCTGAGGGGGAGAAAAACACAAATCAAACCACCATCTCTTAGTTATTTTAAAGAAAAGCTACAAAGAATGCAAACTTGACCAAATAACAATCAAAACCAACACCAACACCTACAACACCAATCATTCCTCCAGTCATCACAACCATAACAACTCAAATGCAATCTCCTTCTCTTCAAAATCCACCAAAAAGCTCCTCTCGACCTGAGGGGGAGCATATCAAGAAAGACAAGGGCAAAAAGGTCATGTATTTAGAAGAGGCTGAGAAGGAGAGTAATAACATTGATTCTAATGATGATGAAACTCACTTGACTGGTTCTATGGTTGAGTCCTCAAAAATAAAGAAAGTAAAGAAGTTTGATTTTATCACTGAAGGTGGAAAGCATATCCATCTAACTGAAGAAGAAATCAATCATCAGAAGAAGATAGAGGAAGATGCCAAAGCTGAAGCAGCCAAACGTGAAAGTGAGGTAAGAAAAGAAGAGCTGGTTGATCTTCTTGGTCCAGAGGTGGTGAACAAGTACTACAATGACAAGTTACAGTATGACAAATACTGTGACAAAATGCTGAACTGATTAACAGAATCAAGAATCACCAATTGTGATGTCTTGACCAAAAAGGGTCCAATTACACTTAAAGTGTACATAGAGGATGGTACAAGTGAAGTTATTCCCAACTTCAAAGCCAGTGATCTGCACCTTGGTGAATGGAGAGAAGTCATGAATGCATGTCCTAACAGAACTGGTAAAGGATGGAAAATCATCTATGACCAGATAAGTTCAAGAATGGACTACATTCACACAACTGAAGCTGAACTGGGTATTAACTTGGATATTCCTCTAAGTAAACAGGACCCTCTCGACAAATTAAATGATCTCGCAAACAAGAAGAGAAAACATGCTGATGACATCCATGACTACTTCAAAGCAAACAAAAGGATTAAGTCATCAGTTTAGTATGAAGATCATTTAGCTGGTACTGTGCTAAACGAGCATGTCCTTGGTATAATCATGTTCAGCTCTTACCATACATAAGATTTTGTTACCATTGAAGATCTGAGAGATTTCTCGAATACCATGCTATATACCGTACAAGAAATCTTCTTCAGACGTCATCAAGGTCTTGGGCTTGATGATCATGCCAGAACTTTCAGTGCCCTTCTGCTTGCTGAAATTGACAAGAGAAACTTGAACCCACTCAAGCAGATGAGGACCATTAAGCAGCTAAGACAATAGAATGAAATTGTTTGTATTAACTTTATCTTTTGTAATTGTAATGTAATGAAAGTTAATAAAGGTAATTATCAGTTTATGTTGCTAAATGTTTATCAGTTTTGTAAGAAGAAGTTGTTTTGCTCACTTACTACTGACTTTAACTTAGGCTATTTGTATATTCAAATAGGGAAGATTGTTGGGTTTAGTTTCTAAGCCCTTCAGTCTCTTAGTAGATTTAAACATAAAATCCCTTAAGTTTTACTCAAGCTGAAGTACTTCAGTTTGAGTCGCTGAAGGTTCTTCAGCTTCAGCTCTTCAAGTCTTTAGAAGATTGGGAAGTATCTTCACTTTAGTTTATGCAGCAAATCAAAAACTGAAGAAGGCCTATGTAAAGAGCTTCAATTCAGCTTGGATGACAATTCCAAGCTAAACGTTGTCTATCTCCTTAACAGAAGATTGAAACATTTTTGTTTCACTTCTAGAAGGTTTACAAGGCAGGACAAAGATTGATTTATGTCAAAAGGAATAAAGCAATCTCCTTGGGAAAAGGTACTTCTAAAGTTGGTATAGAAGTATAACAACTTTCCTTAAAGGACTGTACCTGGTACTTTAGAGCATGTCTGCATTAAATGGTCTCTCAACCACCCATTGGATGCATGACACACATACTAGGTTAACTTGTAAACTCTAATCCCTTTGCCTATAAAAGGAAAGGGATTCCCAGAGTAAATGTTATCTCTTCTAATTAATGTGATATACATTGAAGAGTTCATTTATCTCTCAAACAAACTGAACGGTACTACTGAAAGCTAAAGCTTCAGTTTAGTTATAAGTAGTTTGTTTTCTTACTCTCTTAACTTTGGTTAGAGTTTAAGTTCGAAGGAGATAACACCTCAATTGTCATTGGACCACCCTGTTATTCCGCAAGCAAGGTGTGTCATAGATTCTTTATTTGATTCTAGTAAGAACCTATACGTTGAAAAGTTACTTATGTGTATTTTAAACTTGTTCTTGATATTGTTCATATATATCTATTTAAAACTCACTTTGTTTTCATGGAATGTGATTATATTAACTTGATAAACCTTATATCACATTCAAAGGGACCAACAAGCATTCAGAATATTATGGAAGAACACAGGAGGGAAGGGAGTGTCTTGCCAAGAATATTATGGAAGAACCTGAATGGGGATGCAGCAGAGGCATTCAGAACGAGAGTGGCGGAGGGTGCTACTATACAAGAAGAAGTTATATCTGCTAGCAATGAAAATTGTATGTGGAACACCCTTGGACGTATCATTAAAAATGCGAAGAAACAACGTTATAGGACCGGACTAAATCCCCATAGAAGCTTGGAGAGGACTAGGGGACAAGGGTATAATCTGACTAACTAGCCTCTTTAGCTAGATCTTCAAAAGCGCGAAGATGCTTGAAGAATGGAGACTTAGTGACGTCATTTCTATTTTTAAAAACAAAGGTGATGCGCAAGTTTGCAGCAACTATAGAGGTATTAAGCTTCTTGGTCACACCATGAAGCTTTGGGAGAGGGTGATCGAGAGAAGACTGCAAAGGGAGACCAGAGTGTCTGAGAACCAGTTCAGTCGAGGCAATACATCTTATCAAAAGCTTTGTGGAGAAGTACATGGAGAGACAAAGAGACCTACATTTGGCTTTCCTAGATCTAGAAAAGGCTTATGATAGCATACAACGGAAGTTGATTTAAAAGACCCTAATTGACAAAGGAACACCAAGGTGATATATTAGAGTTATTAGGGATATGTACAATGGTTAGAAGACCCATGTACGAACCTTAATCGGAAACACAAAGTTTTTCTCAGTGGAAGTAGGGCTACACCAGGGATAGACAATCAGCCCATACCTTTTTGCTTTGATCCTTGACGAGCTATCTAGAGGGATACAAGAGGACATCCCATGATACATGATTTTCGCGGACGATATTGTGCTTTTTTTAGAATCGATAGAAGGTTTAAAAAATAGACTTGAGAACTGGAGAGAAGCCCTAGAAGAAAACGGCCTAAGGGTCAGCCAAGAGAAGACTGAATATCTAAGGTGTGACTTCGGTGGCATTGAGATCGCCCACAACGAAGAAGTAGACATTTGTATTGGTGACAAGATCTTACAACCAAAGGAGGCTTTTAGATATCTTGGATCAATGATCCACAAATCGGAGAGGATTGACAAAGATGTATCTCACCAAATTAAATCAGCCTAGTTAAAGTGGATAATAGCCACATGTGTCCTTTGTGATAGAAATATCCCTGTCAAGTTGAAGGGAAACTTATATAGAGTATAAATTCGACCAGCCATGTTGTATGGGTCAGAGTGTTGACCTATTACGAAAGCCCTAGCTAATAGGGTGGAAGTGGCAGAATTGAGAATGCTAAGGTGGACTTGTAGTAAAACAATGCTTGACATGATTCCCAATGGAGTTTATAGAGCGGATCTTGAAGTTGAGAACATCATCAACAAGATGAGGGAAGGTCGGTTGAGGTGGTTCAGACATGTCAGGAGAAGACCACAGTTAGCACCAGTTATGAGAGTGGAAGCTTTGGTGGTAAACGGCTCGAGGAGAAAGGGTAGACCAAAACTTAGGTAGGAAGACAGACTGAAGAATGACATGAAATAGCTTCTTTTGTCTGAGGACATGACCTCAGATAGGAATGAGTGAAGGGCTAGAATTGTACTAGGGGCTAGAAGGTAAGTTTTGCTAGATTTCTATTCTGCTTTAATTGTTTGCTTTGTTGGCGTATTTTTGCTTTGGCTTGTTGGCTCAATGTGCGTCGTTTTTGCTCTCGTATGCTTGTTTGGTTGTATATGTTGGCTTCCCTGGTTGTATATGTTTGGTGTTATATGTTTCTCTTTATCGTTTTTGCATCTGCTGCTTCCCTTGTCTTATCTACTATTTTTCCCTGCCCTGTTTTCTATGCTTTCTTTGGTATGCCCATTGTTTGCCCTGTTTCCTCTTACCTTGTTGTGGTATGTCTGCTTTTTCTTCATATATGCGTCCCCTGCTTCCCTTGTATTTTGCATGTTGGTATACACAATTGGTATTATGAAACAACGAGGTATAACGGAATCATCACTGTATAAATAACTTGTCTATATAATTTACATAGCAAAATTTGACAAGTGTCATTATTCATACATCTAGTGGTTGGATTCTAGAAAGCTGTAAATGACACAGATCTAATCTGGTGGTTCTCCATTGTTGTTTTTGAGTTCTTGGATCTTGTTTAGAAGACTCTTGAACCTGGATGTCCTCAATGATTATTTCCAGAGATGAACATTATAACAAGTATCTGACTCATCAGGTTCCTCGGGGACTGGTTCACTTCTCAGTGGTCGCGGTATGATCCATAATGAGTCATCTAACTCTGCGAAGATAGACTCATCAAAGGGATAGTGTGGTGGTGGTGTAGTTGACCTAACCGGTGATGAAGATCCTACTGATGAAGATGGAGATACTGGAATGGGTGATTCAACAGGAGTCTCAGTGTCTTTAGGTGGTGAAATATCCTCGGGAGGAAAGAAATCTCGAGAATAGTCCAGTGAAGTCGGGGTATAGTTAGGAGCATTTGTAAAGGAAAAAGCATCCTCCACATCGTAATCAGAAAGGATAGAAGGGTGGGTGTATAAAGACATGACTGTATAACAACCTAGTGGAAATAACAAAAGTTATTTATATAATAGTATAATAGTTATGTATTATCTGCTACGCAAATCTCTTACATATACTATTCGGGGAAATGCAGTGGGCAGTGGCACGGAGGACATTGATGGCAAAAGAAAAGTAGTTATAGTTAAGGTTTTAACCTTATTCTCTATAACCATGGCGCTGATACCAATCTATAACACCCCTATTTTTACATATATATGGGGTATTACTTCATAGTACAACAGTCATAATCATAGAAAACGACTCGAAAGAGACGTTTTTGGGAAATTTAGTTATCATTCAATAATATATCAGAGTTTTACAAAAGGACAGGTCCCAAAATCTAAAAACATAAAGTTTGAATGATAACAGTTTAGCCATCTCCAAGTCCGTGCCATTCCGTGCCATAAGTTGCTCAATTACCTAAGATAAACATGCTAAAAAGTCAACACAAAGGTTGAGTGAAATTCATAGGTTTGAAATGTATTAGTTGAATACAAGTTATCACAATAGATAGTATTAATTGCAACGAATACAATTATCATGGAAAACAATATTATTGTACCTAAGCTCATGACATCAATACGTTAACAGGGAAAATCATTCACGAAAAAGTCTTCGCAATCAAGATCACTACTTCAACGTTTAAAGAGATGGATATGTGATTGAGGGGGAGCTGAAAGAGTATGAAGATTCAAGGATAAAAGACAGGTGTTCAAGTATTCTACAAAGCAATGCTCAATCAATATCATTATGTTTAAGATCTTTCATCAGCAACATTATATGATTGAAATCTACATTCAAGATCAGGTTCAAAGATAAAGATTTCATACAAGCGTTTAAAGATTCAAGTTGCTAAAAGAAGATCAAGATAGATTTTGAGAATGCTGATTTGAGTTCGAAAGTAAAGTTGATACATTCAAAGACAAAGAAAGTACTACAAGGTCGTCCTCAGCTTTCATGGAAGAATTCTCAGCGTTTTCGAGCTTCAAAAGAAAAGAAAATGATGGACTAATTCAGAATAAAGTGTTCAAGCATAAGGAAGAAGTCGTCATCAAAAACACAGTAAGGATAGTTCCCAAGTAGATCATTTAGGGGAAGAATGTAAGAAATAAAGAACTAAACTACTTGTAGCACTATTATAAAGTGTAGGGACTAGTTGTGTTAAGATAAAAAAGTCACCAACGAATAAGACTATAAATAGGATATTTATATCAAGGTTAGTTGTAACAACTTCAATTAATCAAAAGGCAATATAGATAATTTCTCTCTCTAAAACACACACACTAATTATACATTGATTTACACATACTACTCTATCTATCAAGATCTAATTATTTAATATGTTATGATGACCTACCGGGTTAGGAAGGATTCATATGTATGCATATTTGATATAATAGTTCTTAATGCGCTCGTGATGATGTAGTATATAGGCCGAAAGGATTCTATGTCATTATTGGTAGATATGCTAGTTGTGGTAGTTACCCGTTATTCATGACTTGTATGTTTTGTTTATGTTGGGACCAATAATCTATATCATTTCCACTTACATATCAAGAATCAAAGATAAGAAAAGAGAAGGAAAGTAGAGAGAGAAAGCTAGAGAGAAGAAAAAGATAGTGGATTATCTAAGTGTGTACAAGTTACAAATGAACAACCAACCCTTCTCCATTTGTGGAGAAGGGGTATTTATATAACACCTCCATTTTTACATATAGCAGCGAAAGCTAATTTGGGGTATTACTTCATAGTACAACAGTCATAAATATAGAACACGATCAACGAGGACGTTTTTGGGAAAATTTGTTATCATTCAATAATATATCAGATTTACAAAAGGACTGGTCCCAAAAATTCTAAAACAGAAAGTTTGGAATGTATCAGGTTTAGCATCTCTAAGTTCCGTGCCACTCCGTGCCATAAGTTGCTCAATTACCTCAGATAAACATGATAAAAAGTCAACACAAAGGTTGAGTGAAATTCATAGGTTTGAAATGTATTAGTTGAATACAAGTTATTCATTACTAAGATAGTAATTAATTTGCAACAAATACAATTATCATTAGGAAAATTTTTTTTATTGTACCTAAGCTCATCACATCAATACGTTAACAGGGAAAATCACCGTAGTGACATTGGTTGAGGAACAAATGTCCCTGTTGAAAGGTAACTTGCCAAAGTTACCTATTGAGTCAAATATAGTGTGTTTGGCTACCACAAGCATATGTATACCAACGGGATTCGTTACCCCCAATAGATCTATTCACAATATTCGCGTTTACTCGTAAGCAATTAATGGTTCATGATATGGAAATAATGGCACTGGAAGCTACTTAGGCAATAATATATCTAGATAGCTATCAATTTGAAAAAACATTGCATTCCTGTATATTCATGTTGTTCCAAAATTCATAGTTTAAGCATGTATCCCCCTCGCGGGTTTATAAAGCATGTAAATAAGTAAAAGCGAGGGTATGAACTCACCTAAACAGGGAAATCTGATTTATGGCAAAAGTATATCAAGTGAAATGCGTATGATGGTGTTTGATGCGGCGAGAAAAGTTTTAATATCGATTAAAGACAGCAGCTCTTTTTTCAATTTTTAGTCACGTAAACCTGGGTAATATGTCAAGCGCTTAGTTTGATGTCAACATCTTCATAACGTGTTTTCATATTTGATTGATTAATTTATGGATATAGTGTATCACTGTTCGGGCTATCATAATCCAGAGGCCATGTGGTATCGTTTGAGGAGTCAGGGCACTTTAAATCGTAAACCCAGCAAACTCGTCAAGACGAATACACTAATGGAACCCCTCACATGAAATTCCCTAGTAACATGATGCCGATAGATTGTTAGTTTCTTCAAAAGCTAGTTGATGATAAGTTACGTTAAATATGTAACGTAATTGATTTATAATGCGACGATCGGTGATTAATAACGACAAATATGTCGGGTTTTAATAAAATCAAGTTTTATAATATTAATATATATTTTTATAATTTATATATAAAAATATAATATTTTATTAAGTTTGCAAAAATGGCAAAATATACCCTCGGATTATAAACTTTTACAAGTTTAGTCCTTTATATATAAAGTATATACAATTTAAACCTTTAACTTTGAAACTTGGCAAAATAGGTCCTTATAGTTATAACTTTGAAATAATGACATTTTCAGCCCCTATAGTTATAAGTTTCAGAAAGTTACAATATATACCCCTTGCATGGAAAATATTTACAAAATAAGTCCAAAACGCCATGCAAGCTTATTTTAAGACTCTAAATGATATTTGCAGGTTATAGCTTATTAGAATAAGCAAAAATAAGATGTTTTAACGTAACAAAAGTTTAGAAAACGGATTCGTTAGCTAGAAAATCAAAACGGGTCGTTTTAGGGTTTTTAAATAAAAACGCATGGTTTTTAAGTTTAAATCTTTTAACAAGGGTTCATGTATGATTATATAAGCCTTATAAGAGTTCTAATACAGAAATTTAGCTTATTGAACGAGAATTTGAGCTTACGGGTTGAAGAATGGGTCGAATGGGGTTTATTACACTCGTACGCCTAGAACTTGACCTTCGGGGCTTCGTTTCTTGGTTTCTTTGCTTTGTTGCTGCTCTTGGGACTTTTCTTGCTCCTCTTGATCAGCCTTTAGACACCATTGATGAGATAGAATGTGAGTTGAAGAATGAAAGGGTTATGGCTATTTATAGTATTTGAACACTTAAGGACCAAGTTTTAGCCATGAAAGGTGTGAAGCTTGTAGAGTTATGACTTAGATCAGCTTGGAGGGTGACAAGGAAGGGCTAGGTAATAAGTGTTAGAAGCTAGAAGATCTAGAATGCAAGGTGGAAGGATTTTAGGGTGTTTGTGTGTTCGGCTAGAAAAGAAACAACAAGGTGATGATGTAGCTTCTTGGTGGCCATAGAATGTGTTTGAGGTACTTGTAAGCTGCTATGACAGTCATAAGGGTGGTGTCAAAAGGCTAGGGTGAGGTGTGTATGCTTAGCATGGTGGTTCTAGACCGGCTTTAGGGTGTTTAGTTTGATTTATAAATGGCTCGTTTTTGGACAGACCAACATCTGTCTCGGTAAAATGAGTTGCCATTTACAAAATCGTAATCCGATGAAGCTCAACCAGTATTCATGTTAGATATTTGAGTCTGTCAACTTATAGTTTTACATACGGGGGGGGTTACTTACATAAAATTTCAGAGGATAATACGCCATTTACTAAGGTGTGCAGAATCTGCGCACCTTTGCATTCGCTTAACTAATTCATCCGACGGTCCGAATCGGTTTAAGTCGACCTGCAAAATGATCACAAAGACATAGGGTACAACTTAGTTTTTTTTTTTTTTTTTTGCATTTATAATCAAAGCCTATTGATTTTTCCCAGATCCTATGTTTTATCAATGGATCTGATTTTTGAAAATTATGAACTAGTTTAAGGGTGTAACGGGTTTGCTAGGGTTTTTAGGTTTTTCTTTGAGTTAAGGCTAGGGTTTAGGATAGATTAAGGTTTAGGATTAGTGTTAGGATTATGGTTTAGTGTTTAGGATTAGTGTTTAGGGCTTAGTTTTAGTTTTTAGGGTTTAGTTTCAAGGTTAGAGTGAAATTAGGGTTTAGGGTTTTGTTTTATGGTTTAGGGTTTTTAAAATGTGTATGAGAGCTTAGGAGTAGAGTAATTAGGGTTTACATGTTGTACATTGAGTGTAGTAGCTTGTACAAAAGTGGTGGTAAATGAACTAGAATGAAAACGAAGGTAAAACAACTATTTTGAAGGTCATACAAAATGACTTGTACTTTGAGCTTTTAAGGACTTGTACATTGATTTAAAGGAAAAGTATGATTCAAATATTGTGTCTTGATACTTGTACACATGCTTTGAATAATTGTACATTGATTTTATATGTATACATTACATATATTTAGGGTTTTGATGTAAACGTTAATGTTTAATGCTTGTTTTGAGATAATGTTTTGAAAAGTACGTTAAATGGTTAATGTACTTGGTAAAAATGATATTAAGATATTGACTTGACATATTAGGAAGTTTACATGATATAAACATAGATATATATATCATAGGTAGGTTGTGTGAACTTGTTTAGTTTGCTATGTAAACAATGTTACATAATAGAATGGAATGAAACGAAAATTTTATTCCTGTGAAAAAGTAGTACTTAACATAGTAAGTAGATATTACATTGATGAAATACTGGAAAATTACGGGTTGTTATAATTTATATCCTAAGCTAGGCCGGCCTCTATAAGGCTTTGATAGGCCGTGGGTTTTGACTTAGGTCAGACTCGGGATTACTTTGGGCTTTAGCCCTATACATGTACAATATTATATTACATTAAACGAGTCCGTTAACCTTTCTAACCTATTACAATGTTTACTAAGTAAAGACCTCGATTCCTTGTTCGCTCAATATTTTAAGGCTAACAATCTCCCCCGAAGTGAGGTTTCCTTATGGAGGTATCCTGCAGATTCTGAGTTTCCATGTACACAGACATATTTGAGTCTAACAATCTCCCTGAATATGTGGTCTTTAAATTCTCTAGGTTGAGATCTTGAATCTTGCTTCCTTGGACTTTGTTAAGATTGCTTTGTGTTTGAGTTCTTGAGTCTTTGTCTTGGTCTTTATCTTGTTGTAGGCTTGTTCCCTCATGTTTTGTGATCTTTGATCTTGAGCCTTTGTCATTGTCTTTTGACTTTGTCTTTTTGTTCCGAGATCTTTAAATCTTTTCCTTGTTTGTCTTGATCGTCTTTGCCATTTTGCGATCTTGTATCTTGACCAACATGCTCATACTTTACATCGTCTTGAAAGCTTGTTAATAATCTCCCTTGACAGTCTTTGCCTTGATAATCTTGATATCTTTAAAGGAGATCTTGAATATCAGAGTTTGCGGAAGTCTTTACATTTAATTCTTGAGCTTTCTTGATTCTTGAATCTTGATGCTTATAGTATGTATTTGTAGTTTGAGCATGAGCATGTGGTAATGAATCAGACTTTGCTGGAATGAGGCTGCAACACCGTCGTTTGTACCTGCATTTTAAAGTTAGTGATAAACAGCAGATATGGACGAATATGGCTTTGTCATTCGTTGAGATTTGGTTGCATTAACCACCGGTTCCGTAAGGACCGTTTTATAGTATAAATAATGTACCTGTGATCAGGTAGGAGGAGTTCATTTATGAAGAACCACATTGACAATTTATTTTATGGTATGTTTTTGTTGTATTTTAATTTTATTATTTTATATTATAATGATTTTGTTATTTATTTTTATTAATTTATTATTTTTTTTGTAATTTAAAAGTAAAGGTTTTGTGTTGTGTTGTTTTTTATTATTTCCAGCTCAAAGTGTTAGATCCTCTAACACATATGCATTAGATTCATTGTACTTGCTTGTTCTCAATACCAAAATGTCTCAAAGCAGACAACACGTTATGAGTGAATTAGATAGTTAATATCTTTCTAATTGAGTCGTCAATTCATTTACTAGACCAAATCGATATCCATTTGACACAAGCTTGATTCATATAGAATCTCGTAAGTCACCTACCGCAGAGCTTGTTTGTTGATGGATCTGGAAGGATTTCCATCTTCACTATGAATGCTAAAGAGTATCACTCAGATGTTTTGGCAAAATCACAAGGATAATGCATAAGACTCTTGTTAATAGCTTGTGAACTTAATGGTGTTCAACAAGTGTTTGTCATGGAATGTGTCTTAATGAGATTTATTTTATTGATCTCTTGCACTCGACTCCGATTTATGCATTGTTTAGGTTTTAGTAATCGGAGGCTGGAGCAAACTGCCACCTTTTTAATATTAACTAACTCAGAGTGAGAAAGTCAATAGAAGTCGCGAGTATCTTCGTGACAAATGAGACAAGTATCTGTTGAGAGAAACTTGAATGGCTGGGAAGGGTTGTGCAGTGCATCACTGGGTCCATGATGTCTTGTCTTCAATACCAGAATTCATCTTTGTGAATCTGATAGATTATGTATTGACCAGGTTTCTGCCTAAATGTGTGTGGAGGGCTTCTTTCTTTTCACCCTTTATCCATACATTTCTTTTTAATTCTTCAACCCCTTTAATGCTTACCAAGACGTCATTACTAACACCTTGTTGTAATTGTTCCAGTGTTAACTCATGTCTTAGTCGACATTATTCTCGTTTCTCATTCTTCTCCAAATCATACCTAAGGACTGCTATTTCTAACTATGAATTGTCCTTGGCTAGATCCTTCCGGTTCTGGTTGGATCATAAGACTAATACCTAACCTAACCACCTTATGGCTTCAGAATCGTCGTGAAATTAAGATGTAGTTGGGTATAAGATCAAAACCATAAAACCTTGATTGAAAATCATTCAAAGTGTTTGAAAACATTTGACATTTCGAAAGTTTCATCATTTGAAAAGCTCCCCCTTCACACGTGCATCGATAAACGAAAGTGTTTTACACATGTGGGTAAGAGTATAAAGCACTTTGAGTTTCACATTATTATTTTCTAGATCACATTTTAATCACATTTCTCCCTTTATTTTAAATACTAATTCACTTAGTCTTTGAAATACCAAGTGATAAAAAATTGTCTTGAAAATTCTACGGGGAGAAAATATTTCAGCATGAATTATACGGAACTTTTCTTTTTGCTCACCTCAATTTTACATATGTTTGACACCAAAAAAATGATGCCAAGTTGTAAAATGAATATAAAATTGAGGGTGAGGCTGTGTTGAGCACACAATTTTAAAAGATTATGAAATGTCATTGAAGAATTCTTAAAAATCTGTGCTCAGATACTGGATCATCTTGTAACATACAATCTTTTGAGTAGTCATTAGTATTACTGATTTGTTATTAAGAGATTTTTGATAATGTTTTGAATAGATAAGAATGTCGGGAGATGATGTATCCAAAATCATTAAAACTTTGTTTTTCGAAAAACTCCCCCTCAAAAATAGAATCAATTGTAATATTGTCGTCTTTTGAAACTTTGTGAGGGATGGAGTGTTGAACACACAATTTTGAAAGATTTTGAATTGTCATTGATAAATTCTTGAAAATTGATTTGTTAACGCTTTGATAAACTATGTTAGAATTACTTCTATTACTAACTCTAAGGGTAATGTTACCACTTATGCATTACACATATCCTTTTCGCTTAGAGCTCTAACACAAAACATTGAATGTCTTGTAAGAACAGCTCAAGACCGAGAAAAGTTAATTTTCTCGTTGTTAGGATAAGTTATCTTTATAGATAAACTTTCATTTATTTGAAGTCCGGGTTATGTACTGATTTGCACATAAGCCATTAAGAAAATTAGAAATGACATGTTTTGAAAGCATTTGAACTCTTGCTCGAACTTCATTCACACGCCCGTGTCAATGTTAATCAACATTTCTAGGTACGTAAATGTTATCGATTCCAAGAGACACGTCGAGAAGATTCTTTTTGGAATTTTTTGAATTTTTTGATTTTGTATTTTCTTTTTGAAATTTTATATTTTTGTATTTGGTTTTATAGGTTTTATATTTTTGTATTTTCTTTTTCTCAAAAATATTTACAAGTCGATGTTTGAAGAAATATCAAGCAGATTCATTTGCCAGAACCTCCAGTTTTGCTGGAGTCAAACATCTCATACCAATTCGTCTGACAAGATACTGAAACCTATCTTCGGGTAAGGCTTTAGTAAACATGTCAGCTAATTGGTATTCAGTTCTGACAAAATACAATTTAATTATACCATTTTTAACATGTTCCTTGATAAAATGATATCGAGTATGGATGTGCTTGGTACGGGAGTGCTGCACGGGGTTGCATGAGATTGCCATGGCTGATTGAGAGTTACAATACAACGGTATTTTATTGTAGTTGAAGCCATAATCCTTAAGCTATGTCCTCATCCACATAACTTGAGCACAACTTGCAGATAACGCCACATACTCTGCTTCTGCTAATGACATTGCAGTGCAATCCTGCTTTTTTAATATCTAGCTGACTAACTTATCACCTAGGAACTGTATTCCTCCAGAAGTGCTTTTGTGAGTATCAATACATCCAGAATGGGCGACATCTGAAAAAGCTGTTAGTTCAAAGCCAGAATCCTTCAGATACCAGAGTTCCATGTTAATGGTTCCCTTTAAGTATCAAAAGATCCTTTTAACCTCTTTGAGGTATTTTTCAGTCGGTCTTGCTTGATAACGTGCACAATAACATACTGCTTGCACTATGTCTGGTATACTAGATGTCAGATACATGAGTGACCCGATCATACTATGGTAGTTTGTTTGGTCAACGAGTTTTCCACTCAAGTGTGCATTCAGTTTAGGTTTAGTAGCCATTGGTGTACCAATGCTATCTTATTTATCCATACCATGTTTTTTAAGTATTTCTAAAGCGTACTTGGCCTGATTGATACAATTACCTCTTGGGGATTGGTAGATCTGAAGTCCTAAAAAGAATTTCATTTCTCTCATTAAGGACATCTCAAATCTACTGTGCATTAGTTTTTCAAACTTTTTAGAATATTTAAGGTTTGTAGACCCGAAAATTATGTCATCTACATAAATTTACACAAGTAGAATGTCCTCCCCGTATCTTATCATGAATAGAGTAGGGTCAATGGTACCTTTAGTAAAACCTTTGGTCATTAGGAAATTTGAGAGTTCATCATACCAGGCTCTTGGAGCTTGCTTTAATCCATATAGAGCTTTCCTTAGTCGATAAACCTTTTCTGGATGATCAGGATCAACGAACCCGTCTGGTTGAGCAACATAAACCTCCTCCTTCAGTGGACCATTAAGAAAAGCCGTTTTGATGTCCATCTGATAGATTGGAAAAGATTTGTGTGCTGCGTAGGCAACAAAAATCCGAACAGCTTCCAAGCGAGCGACTGGAGCAAAAGATTCTTCAAAATCAATGCCCTCTTCCTGAGCATATCCCTTAGCTACAAGTTGTGCCTTATTGCAAATAAAAGTTTGATCTTCATCCTTTTTGTTCTTCCATAACCACTTTAGCTTGATTACAGTCTTGCCAAAGGGTTTGTCGACGAGTTCCCAGGCTTGTAGTTTGTCAAATTGATGAAGCTCTTCCTGCATTGCCTCTATCCACGCGAAGTCAGCCACTGCCTCCTTAATATTTTTTGGTTCTGCTGTACTCACGGTGAGTGCAAACATACACATTTCAGGATATGTTGCAAGTTGTCGTCTTGTTTGCACTGGCTTCGAAGGATTTCCATGAACTTAAGATAACGGGTGATCTTTTGTCCATCGGTGTTCAGATTGACGAGGTTAGTAGAATGTGTGCATATTTGACAAATCAACATAGCGATAGGATGACTCTGCTTCTTCACGTACCGGTGTACTGAAGACGTTGTAAAATTCGTCATCGTCAACATGTGCATTGTCTAACTGAATTTCTGCTTGATTATCCATGTTTTCCTCAGTATGAATAGTTGTAGTGTGAGTTATTGGTTCTGTTGAAGGGTGGATATTCACTGTAGGTTGTGTGTCTTGTTGAGAAGAATTATCGATGGGAGAAGAAGACTTGTTGACACTTGAAGTACGTGCAGTGAAAAATTCATCGTACAAAGGACCAAAAAGAAGATCCAACTCTTGTTGTGACGGAGCTGTTGTATTTGCTAATGGAGAAACATTTTGTAGTTGGGGTGCGGGGCCAGAGTTATCATAGTCTGACGCCTTTTGTCATTGTGGAGTTTGACGCCTTTTGTCATTGTGGAACAAGACCTGAAGTGTTATTAGCAACAAACGTCTC
Source organism: Tanacetum coccineum (assembly GCA_026074375.1). Classification (NCBI taxonomy): domain Eukaryota; kingdom Viridiplantae; phylum Streptophyta; class Magnoliopsida; order Asterales; family Asteraceae; genus Tanacetum; species Tanacetum coccineum. The sequence goes on along the minus strand of BQNB010016607.1, from coordinate 41,324 downwards.
TGTCATCTCTTTGATTTCATCAAACTTAATGTGTATGGATTCAACTATCAATCGGGTTCTCTTGTTGTAAACTCTATATCCCTTAGACTGAGTGGAGTATCCCACCAAAATACATGTATCCCTTTTTTCTTTCATCTTGTCAAGATTTTCACCATCTCTAGTTAAGTAACAGGTGCAACCAAAGATGTGAAGGTGTCTAATTGAAGGTTTCATGTCATTGATGATGTGATATACAGTATTCTTATGTGTTGGGATGATTATAGATCTGTTTTGAGTATAGCATGCGGTTTCAATTGCTTCAGCCCAAAAGAACAAAGAAAGTTTAGAAGCTGAAAGCATCATTCGAGCAGCCTCAACCAGAGTACGGTTTCGTCTTTATACAACACCGTTCTATTTGGGTGTGCTAGGAGTAGATGTTTGATGCTCAATTACTTCTTCTTTGAAATATGCATGGAGTGTCTTGTTTAAGAATTATGTGCCTCTGTCAGTTTAAACAGTAATCACTTGAGCTTGAAGATTACGTTGAATCATCTTGAGAAAATCTTTTAGAACTTCTGGTGTTTCATCCTTGGATCTTAGAAATAGAGTCCAAGTATATCTGGAGTAGTCGTCAACAATTACCAGAATGTATTTCTTCCCATTGATGCTTTCAACACGCATAGGACCACATATGTCCACATGAAGAAAATTTAGCCATCCTTTTAAACTTGGAACAACCTTTGTCTTGAATGAGCTCTCTTTTGCTTTACTCAGTTCATAAGAAGAACATAGTTGACCCTTGACATATTTTAACTTAGGTAAACCAATCACGATATCCTTCTTTGAAAGCAAGTTGATGTAGTCAAAGTTAAGATGAGAAAGTCTTCGATGCCATAATCATGCTTGAGTTGGTGAGGCTTTAGCCATGAAACAAATTGGAGTTGATGAAGTGGTTTCTTAAAGAGAAATTATATAGAGATCAGATCCACGATTACCGGTGAGTAAATCGTTTCCCTGAAGATCTCTAACAAAACAAGTAGATTTTCGGAAAGTAACCTCTAAATCCGCATCACAAAATTGACCAATCGAGAAGAGATTGTGATTGAGGCCTTCGACATAATAACCCTTGTTGATCATGATATTTCCTTGAACCAAATCTCCATAACCAAGAATTGGAGCAAATTGATCATTGCCAAAATGAATGGTACCCAGATATTTTTCAACAAAATTGCACAACAGCTTTAGATTGCCTATCATATGCTTTGTGAATCTAGAGTCAACAATGAATAGATTAAGTTGCACAATATACAAGAGAATTAGAGGACGATGGAACATTTGACAAATTGGATCCTAAAGTATTTGTAATTTTCAAGACATTAGCTATCCTAGATGCATTATCTATTGTTGGACTAATACTTGTGTTCACATCTTCTTTCCTAACTTTAGGCACCCATTTTATTTTGTCTTAGGAACCCATTTATATCCTGATGGGCATTGTTGTGCTATCTACCATTTCCATGTCTTACTAGTTCTCTCATATAGCATCCTATAGTAACTCTTAGATTTCTGGATAGTGGATTCTGATGCAACTGTTTTCTTAGGGGGTGTTGCAACAGATTTGTTCATTTGACTTTTAGGTTTTCTAGTACTAATAGGCACTACTTTAGGCTTCTTAGTTCTAGCATTCAAGTCATTGATAAATTTAGAAACACAAGTATCATGATTCGAATTAAACACACATTTTCCACAAGTAGCACAAATAGCATTAACATTCAAAGTTTTGTATTTTAAACTGTCATTACACGCAGTTACAGACTTTGGTTTATTAGAAATACTAGGAATCCTATGGTGGTCTTCTACTTCTGTCTTCTTAAACTTCACTTGACTATTGTTTTGCACGACCTTATCTTTTATTGGAGTGCTCTTAAGTTGTGGTCTGCTAACACTAGTTCTGTGAATTACTCCTGTAGAGGTAGACACGCGAGGATTAATATTCCTAGAAGTCTGAGGCAACTGTGGTGCTCTGGTTTGTGTTGTGCTAGTGTCAATTCGATACATTCATGGTTTAATCACATTTGTGTTTCTTACAACTTGTTTTGATGTTTTAGGTAAAATCTGTGTAGTGACTGCTTTTGATAAACCCTCTGACACATTAGTTTTAGTAACCGACTTTGTCTTTGAAAAGTTTTTCCCCTCAAAAGAATCCGAAAAATAGTCAGTTTGCCTAAAACTAATGGTTTTGGAATCCTGAGAGCATTTGGTTGTCGAACAACAAATGGTTTATCAAACTTAGTTTCCACAGATTTTACTTTGCATTTCACAATGAGTTTCTTTAACTCACTTATGGCAATGTTCTTGTCTTGTAGTTGAGCTTTCAAATCTTGTATTTCATGATATTGTTCACGTTCTTTTAGAAATACAGTTGACGATGTTACCTTGGAAACTTTATCATTTTTCATTTGTTCTTGACATTGTTGTAAAACAAGTTCAAGAGAAATTGAGTGTTTTTCTAATTTAGCAAAACTTCGTGAAAGTTTATTATAAACTTCTTTACTAACAGTTTCTGTTTGTTTAGAAAGATTTTGTGCAAGACAGTCACATTCTTTGAGTTTATGAAGATACAAGCATTGCAGTTCATTGTGAGCATCTAAATCAGATACAAAATGCAAATAAGAACACATAACATCATTTGACACACACTCTTGGAGAAGTAGATCATACATGTCTAAAAAATCTGCTTTGTTAGATTCAAGTTCGTCAATCTCTTTTTCAAAGGATTCAACGTACATTAAATCAGCATGCATTTCTTGTTTAAATTCATTTACAAATATGAAGCTATCATTTTGAGTTTTTAGAGCAAGAGGCATCAAACATGTTTTGATTACAATTTCCATATCATGAGCAGTTGTTGCACGAAAGTGGTCATGAGAATGTTTTTCTTAAGCTTGATCAACAAGTTCTTTAAAATGATTTATGTTATTTGTCATTACATTATAAGCTTGTCTACTTTTACTAATTGAATTTGAAGTAGGTAAAAAACCGATGTTTTTGAAAATTCTTGGTTTAGTTTTAACAAAAGATTTTCTCTACATTTTCTTTCTTACTTCATTTGCATGTGCCAACTGATCATGATATTCCTGTGATGCTGGTTTAAAAATTTCATAAAGACTATTTTGCTTTGTGTAGTCGTATGGTCTAACTAAGTCTTTATTCAATTTTGATCTACTCTCTTGTTCAAGAGTTAATATCTCTTCCCTATCAGGGATGAATCTGTTTGCAGGTTCAGATGTGTCATATGGAATCTCATACAAACATGGTTTTTCAGATTGAGCTTTCTTGAGGTACATAGGATTTGCAAAAGTTGGTCTACCATTGAATGTTAAGCCTTTGGGAGCTAACATATGAATGGTTTGAATTGATTAATTCCTTGCATAAACAATTTCATTCAAAAACTTTAATTGCTTTTCCATAACAATCAATTTGTCTAGATCTTTTTCTTCCTTTAGTTTCAAATCCATGATTACCTTAGTTTTCTCTTTGACAAGACCTTCGTAACGTGACTTTGTTAAAAAACTCTAAAATTTCATAGGCTTTAAGTTTTAAACCTTCTTTTATGTTAATTTCTTTTTGAGCTAATAGTCCTAGAGTTTCATTTAACTTACGTTTAAGTTTGTCATAATCAACTGTACGGTCATTTAAAGTCTTGTACGTCTCAAGCTCAGTCTGTTTACTTTGAAGTGCAATTAGGCAACTATCCCGAGTAGTATTAGACTCCTCAAGATTGGATTTGCACTCTTTTAATTCTTGAGTTAATGATGCGTTTGCTTTCTTTCATTGCTTTAAAATCTTTTTGTTCTCTTTAGTATCAAGTATTAAATTTGCAATTAAATTGGCAAGCGCAGCACGCTCATCATCACATTCTTCAGCATTTTGGTCAGTCTGAATATCATTGTCACACATATCCGGTTGTTGATCCCAATGAACAGATCTTCTTAGCTTGTTAAAGCTTAGTTAACCTGGATAAATCCAAACTAACTATAAGAGAAACTATGATTGTGAATACTACAAGTTATGCGGAATCTAACTTGTAATACTAAGAAGAACAATGAATACTAAATTTTGAATATATTGATTGCTAATATTCTGCCTAGGTTACATAATAACTAACTATGAGATATGAATTCTATATATCTCTCTAACTATGCCGTAGGGTTCCTTTTATACACTAAGGAAACCCTAATGGGCTTACAAAACGCGTACAATGATAATGCATATCTATTCCTAATTTAACTCATGCATATCATAATAGTAGTACTAACTATATAAGTCTAACAACACTAACTATTAACTAACAGTACTAACTATACTGGTAGTACTAATAATGTACTGGCAGTACTAACTAATATAACTAACAGTACTAATAACTTAGACTGTTTTCATGAATCTTCATCAGCAGCACTAACCATCACCAGCAGTATTAAGTTGAATCAACAACACTAAGTTGTAGAAGTCCATAATTCCTAACAATCCTCCCCTAAACTTGATATTCATTTCGTTAATCATCAAGTTTCTTCATTATCAGCATCTTGAACACTAGGAGGATGTATCTAAACACTTCTTCATTCTTCTACATGTGACTTTATAAACTTGAGAAGCTCAAATGCCATTGTACTCTCAGCTTTAGCTTCTAGCTTCCAGTTCAACATTTTCTTCAACATTTCCTTGATGAGAGGATATCTTTTCTCTACTAACATGTTGAAGCAGGTCAAAGTACCATCCATCAGCAATGAGTGAACTCCACAATTTTCATACAGTTTCCAGCTAATCAGAGTCCAATCCTGTTGATTACTCCAAATTTCATCTTCAGCATTTGGTTCAAACATTACCTTGAGATCTCCCCAAAGCAATGAATTATAACCTTTTGGAGTATTGTTTTCAAACCTTTTCATCACCAATCTATGCAAATCCATTAAGTCTTGTCTATTAAATTTCTTCAGCATACTAGAGAATGTTTTGTAATAACTAGTATTCCCATATGCTCTAATTATCTTATAAACATGAATATCCTCCATATCAACACTTCCTAAGTTTTGAGATTCCTAATCAACTATAGGATACTTAACAGATAAAATCTCTGGATCCATAGTCTCATCTTCATCTGGAACAACTGCTAACCACATTCTTATCTCTTCCTTTTCTTGCTCATAGTCTGCTGCTGCTTCTTCATTACTTTCTACAGATTCTTGTTCTTTTATCACCTTAGACTTCTTAGGTGACTTTTGCTTACTAGTTGAATCTGCAATTCTCTTTATCCTTTTGCCAGCTTTCTTTGTATTGCTACCATCTTCTTCAGAATCCATAGGCTTAAAGTCATTAATCCATTTATGCTCCTTTTGGTATAGCTTCTGAAGTTCTTCTAAAGTTTTATGCTTCAGTTGTTGATGAGTGTACTTACTCATATGTTTGAGATAAGTAATCATCCTCTTCCTGACTTGAGCTCTTGTAGGTGGTTTGTTCCTTATTGCCTTTGCTCTTTCTGCTGCCTATTGTTTCTTTCTTCTTTCAAAGTATTCTGTTAACAATGTGGCCCTTTCTTTAATTGTGTATTTTTCTTGCTCTTCATGTGTCAGTCTTACAGCTAGTTCATGATCAACATCCATTCTGGCTTAAATTTCATCAAACTCTTCAGCCAAAGCAGCATTAGTAGCCTCTTCTTGCTTTTGTTTTTCTTTTTGTGCTCTGTCCAACTCTGCTAACTCTTCCTCATGTAATCTTTGAGCTAACTCTGCAACACTTTCAATTTGAGCTAACCCTTGCTCCCTTATTTTTACTTTCTCTGGTTTCTCAGGTTCTTCTTCAACCAGTACACCCTTACATTTATCTTTTGGATCAATAGTTGGAAGAGGTTGAAGTGTTGTAGTTGACCTAGTTAGTCTAGGAGTTTCTTCCACATCTCTAAAAGTAACTCCTTTTACATTTTCTTTCTCACTCCTCATCTTTACCAAAGTGTGAGCAATGGTAAGATCTTTATCTATAAATGCAGTTGCAGCAGTTGTTGGAGGTGTTCTAGGTTCAGCAGTACTAATAGCTACACCAGCAGTAGTAACTGGTGCACTAACAGCACTAACTCCAGTAGTAGCAGTATGAACTGTCTCTCCTTCAACATCTTTCATATCATCATCAAGTACATCAAAGTCACTATCTTGGAACATTGACTTTGTCTTGTCACTTTCCCTCCCTTGTTTGGATGCATCCTTCTCATCCAAATTATCATCAGAAGACACAACCTGATTGTATATCCTCCTTCTTGGGTGTGAGATGCTTGACTTCCTCTTTCTTTCTAATTTATTGACTCTTTGCTTTAGTTTGAGGATCTCTACAGCTTGTGCATCCTTCTCTTTCTCCAAGTCAAGCACATGTTTTGACAATTTTGTACACATAGCCATTAATTCTTTTAGTTTTAGTCTACCCTCATCACTTCCAAGTGTGTAACCTCCTGGGAGAGGTGAATCATGGGGTGTAGGTGATAAAGTGTCCATCAATTCAAAAGTATGTTCCATGCTGCCCTCCTCACTTCCAAATGTGTGACCTTCTGGGAGAGGTGGTTCATTGGGCTTTTCAAGCACTCTCTCAAACCTAGTCTGAGCAAGAGCACCCCTATGGTTTCTTGGCACCTGGGACTGCCACCTGTATCCATTCCCTAAGGAATGTCAACATTAGGCATTGCTGTGGTCTGGGTCCTAATAATGTTATCACTGGTCATGTGCTGCAACTAAGCTAGCATCAGCAGTGATAGCCCTTTCCACACTGTCACCCCTCTCCTTATGGATAACCTCATCTGCTCTAAGGTCGAGAGGCACACTAGTCTGAGGTAACTCAGTGACCTTTTTGGCTCTCCTATGTTTTTGAGTCTTTCTGTGTTTTCTATGATATGTAGATGGAGATGGGAGTATTTGCTCAATGTGAGCTTTAGTTTGAGGTTCATAGGAAACTGTTAGAGGTGTTTCAGTTTGAAGTGGTGCTGTTTGAGGTTCTGAAATAGTTGGTTGTGAGATAGAGGGTGTGGGTTGGGATTCAGGGGGTATTGCTGAACCTTCACCCTCAGGTGCATGGTTTTGCACCAACATAGAGTTAAAAAGTAGAGTAACTTTTCCTGAAAAACCTTTACTTTGCCTTGCCATATTTGAGAAAACCTTTTTAGTATGGCATAGTGTATCATAAGTATCATTAAAAGGTTTTGGTAAATGTTTAAGCTGGTTATTTAAAAAGAGTTGTAAAAACATTGGATACATTAAAAACTTTTTTGAATCCAAGTTCCTTAACATACCATCAAAAATCAATTTAGAAAAATTAAATTTTTGACCATTTGCCAAACATATAACTGTTGAAGCCAAATTAGTTGAAAACTCATTCCAGCCAGTTAATTTTGAACTTATACAATGAAGGATGGTATGTATCAGGAATTTCCATTGTGGAGAAAATGAACCTTTTTGAAAAGTAAGTTTTGTTGAAAGCTGTTCATACCCTATCAATGCAAGATTTTCATAAATTTCATCATTTGTGAGGCAAGTAATACCATCCTCATCATCAAAGAGAAGATCATTCCTCACTGATAATTCTGTTATCACTACTGCCTTGCCATCTACTATGGCGTGTATTTGCTTAACTGAATTGACTGTTTTAGAAGTGGCAACATTCCAAAACTGTTCAATATAAGAAGCATATATAGTGGGACTTATAGTAAGAGCATAATTGATCGAACATGTAGAGAGGAAGTCCACTATCTGATGAAATTCTGCATTCTCATCACTCTTTTCCAAATACGCGACCATGTTGTGTTGATCAACAAACTTCAAATCTGCCATATAGTGATTGATTTATAAGAAGGGTTCTGGGTTTAAGTTCGTTGATGAGAGTATGAGGGTTTGGCAAAGTTAATTGAGATATTAT
>BQNB010016607.1:3103-29775 GCA_026074375.1 Tanacetum coccineum | reverse complement strand
TTTTAGAATTTTTATAATTAGTTTAGTATTTTTAATAATTTAATTTCATTAAAATCGTTTTTAATTCATAATAAATCATAAAAAAGTCAAAAAAATCTAATTCTTTTTTAGAAAAATTTCTTTTATCAGATAGAACTTAGGAAAATTAGATTTGCTTTCTTAGAGTTAAAATTTCAAAATTTGATTTTTTAAAGAACGAGATTGAATCCCGTTCACGTTTTTCGTGTTTTTAAGCTTAATTCACTTCCGTTTTTGGTCTAGTTTTCTTTGTTCTTACTTTTTAGTCACTTAGGACTTATAAAAGTCAAAAATATCATTTTAAGACTTAATTTTGATATATTAGAGTTTTTAAGTCGTGTTTTAGGACTCCCGTTTGCGTTTTTAGTTTAAATTCGTGTTGCCTTAATTGTTTTTAGTGTAGATTGCATTAAATTTCCCATAGACTTAGAAATACAATCCAAAAATCTTTGTTCCATTCAAGCATCAATTATCAAACCATCTTTCGACTTTCCATTGCATTCCTCGTTGGGGATAACGACCCGAGAATATCATATACTACTTCCGGATTTCATTGATTTTCTTTCTTTAAACCTTTTCAAGGGAAACTTGATTAGGGTTGGTTAATATAAGTAGTGGTATATTATTTAATATATTATTATTTATATACATTAAGAAATTCAACCAATTTTTGGCGCCGCTGCCGGGGAGGAGTGCATACGATTGTTGTTCCGTTTGACAATTTGTGCTTCGAAGATCCTTCCTTTTGATGTTATTTTCTTTATAAAAATATAAAAATACAAAAATATTTTTTATTTCTTTTTAGTATATATATATAAAACAAAGAAAAACTAAAAATATAATAACATTGTCCATAAAAAAAGAAATAAAATTCACCATCAATATAATACTTTCAACTCAATATAATACTTTCAACTGAAGTATTATCATTAATAAGTTCCCGAACCAAAGATTCAAAAACTTGCCTTTTGTGTTACTTGCGAGGTACGGTTCACCTTTGAAAGATAAACAAACTCAAAGAGGGGTATAAGGCGGGTTGTTCCGAGGAACTACGACCCTAAAGGAGAAAGGTTTTTAATAGCTTCGCGCTTTCCTACTCCTCCGCTCCTTTGTGCATTTTTCTTTTAGAGAGTTACCGAGAAGCTTGTTGATTATTAGGATTACGTTGTCTTATCTCATTGTCCGTTATTAAAATAAATCTTTGTGAATCAATTGTTGAAAAAACCAAAAAAATTAGTATAAAATTTCTTTTTATATTTTAGTGCATGCGCACTCGTTCTCAATCCCGTAACCGTCAACAACAACAAGTCACACAGACTTTTGTTGAACCATTTGATCTTGAGAAACCTATTGATAATCCAGCTCCTCCCGTAGTTACGATGGCCGATAATCGTACTATGGCGCAATTTCTTCAAGCACCCACCGAGGGTTACGAGGATGCAATCGTTGTTCCCGCAATCACCGCGGACAACTTTGAGATAAAACATGGTTTGCTCACTCTTGTGCAAAATAAACAATTTTTTGGACATGACAAAGAAGACCCTCATGCTCACATTCGTTATTTCAACAAGATCACTTCTACGATGAAGTTCCCGAACGTCCCGAGTACGTCAGTTAAGCTTATGCTTTTCCCATTTTCCCTCGAGGGGGCCGCCTAGATTTGGCTTAAAAAAGAACCCCCTCGATTAATTCTTACATGGGATGATCTTGTTTCGCAATTCGTAAACAAATTCTTCCCTCCTTCTAAAACAACAAATCTTCGTAACGAAATCACAAATTTTCAACAAAGATTTGATGAATCGTTTTATAAGGCATGGGGCCGACTCAATGATCTTCTTCGGGCATGCCTACATCATGGGTTTTCGGAATTGCATCAACTTGATACATTCTATAATGCCTTGAACTCAAGTGATCAAGATTCGTTAAATTCCGCCGCGGGTGGTAATTTTTTAGATAAAATGCCTCGAGATTGCCTAAGAATCATCGAGAGCAAATCCAAAGTTCGTCATTCACGAAGCAAAGCAATTGTTGCCAAAGTGGGTACGAGCTCTTCTACCCCCGGTATTTCTCCCGATGTTGCCGAATTTAAATATATGGTGAAAGCCTTGCTTCTCGATAAGAAAAACCAATCCCAAGCTCCCGCTACCATAAAAGCGGTCGAGGAAAGTTATGTAACTTGTGGTGGTGCTCATTCTTACCAAAATTGTCCCGCCACCGATGGCAACGTTTATCGTGACAATATTCAAGCATACACTTCACAAGCCGCCGCGGTTAACTACAACCAAGGAAATACCGGTTACCATCCCCCGATGGTTGCGAATCAAATTCGACCTCCCGGTTTTCCTCCCGTTCAACAAAACTAAGGAAATAATCAAAACCGTTACAACCAAAACCGAGGGAATAATTACAACCAAGGACCAATTTATCGACCCCCGGTTAATCAACCCTCAGCTTACCAAGCTCCAGCCTACCAAGCTCCGGCTCCTCAAACGCAAGGTGTGTCAAAAGAGGACTTTCAAATTACATCAAAGCAAATGATGCGGTTAAGAAAAACATGCAAAACCAAAACCAAAACATGCAAAACCAAATGACGAATTTGACCAACTTGTTGACCCATTTTGTGAACTCCAATACCGCTTCTACTTCGGGCTCGGGTTCTTTTCCTAGCAACACCATTGCTAACCCGAAGGGTGATATAAAAACAATCACCACCCGAAGTGGTGTTTCTTATAAGGGACCCACGATTCCACCTCCGCCTTCTTCTCTTCCTAAGGTCGTGGAACGTGAAACCGAGGTTACAAAGGACCCGGTGCCTCCTACTAATAACGGAAGTACCGAAGACGTCTAACCTCCGGTTTTCCAAGTTGAAACTCATGTACCAATTTTTGAGCTCGTTGTTGCTCCCGGCAGTGCTCCGAAGCCTAACCCGAAACCATCAATTCCATATCTGTCTAGACTTAATGACCAAAAGATCCGCGAAAAATCTAACAATCAAATTGAGAAATTTTACCAAATCTTTCAAGATTTGCATTTCGACATTAGCTTCGCGGATGCTTTAATTCTCATGCCTAAATTTTCCTCGACACTTAAGAGTTTGATTAGTAACAAAGAAAAATTATTTGAATTGGCAAGAACTCCGTTGAATGAGAATTGTTCGGCGGTTCTCCTCAAAAAGTTACCCGAAAAACTTGGAGACCCCGGCAAATTTCTCATCCCGTGTGATTTTTCAGGAATGGATGAGTGCTTAGCCTTGGCCGATCTTGGCGCTAGCATAAATCTCATGCCATTATCTGTGTGGAAAAAGCTTTCTCTTCTGGAACTCACTCCTACTTGTATGACTCTCAAACTTGCAGACCGGTCAATTTCTCGTCCTATCGGTATCGCCAAAGATGTCTACGTAAAAGTAGGAAAGTTCTAATTCCCGGCCGACTTTGTAGTCATAGACTTTGATGTCGATCCCCGAGTACCTCTAATTCTCGGGAGATCCTTCTTAAAGGCCGGACGTGCCCTGATTGATGTTTACGACGGAGAATTAACTCTTCATGTTGGAAAAGAAGCCGTAACATTCAATCTTGATCAAACTTCAAGATACTCCTCTAATTATGATGATAATTTGGTTAACCGAATCAACGTCATTGAAATGGCTTGTGAGGAGTATTCTTAAGAATTTCTCAGTTTCTCCGATGTGATCGCGAGTGGTAATCTCACTCCTTATTATGACCCGATCGTTTCTACCTCTTCTCCGACCCTCACTCCCTTCGGGGATAGTGATATTCTTCTCGAGGAAGTCGACGCTTTCCTCGCTCTTGAAGATGATCCAACTTCACCGGAAGTTGATCACTCTTATTGCGACTCGAAGGGGGACATTCTTCTTCTTGAAGCATTTCTCAATGATGATCCATCATTACCCCCTCCCACTCAAGGAATGTATTTGCCTCAAATTCGAAAAGAACTTAAGATTTGTGAAGCTAAAAAGGATAAATCTTCAATTGATGAACCACCCGAGGTCGAACTTAAGGACTTACCACCTCATCTTGAATATGCATTTTTGGAGGGTGACGATAAGTTGCCCGTTATAATTTCTAAAGACTTGAGTGATGAGGAGAAAGCCGCTCTCATAAAGGTTTTGAAGTCACACAAGCGAGCCATCGCTTGGAAACTCTTCGACATTAAGGGTATTAACCCAGAATTTTGTACTCACAAGATTCTTATGGAAGAGGACTACAAACCGGCGGTCCAACACCAAAGAAGGGTCAATACTAAAATCCATGAGGTAATAAAAAAGGAGGTTCTTAAACTCCTTGATGCAGGATTAATTTACCCTATCTCAGACAGTCCTTGGGTAAGCCCCGTGCATTGTGTACCAAAAAAAGGTGGCTTTACCGTTGTTGAAAATGATGAAAACGAGTTAATTCCTAATCGATTGGTTATGGGATGGCATGTATGCATTGACTACCAAAAGTTAAATGACGCCACCCGTAAAGACCACTTTCCATTGCCCTTTATGGACCAAATACTTGAGAGACTAGTCGGAAACGAATACTATTTTTTTCTCGACGGTTTCTCGGGTTACTTTCAAATTCCCATCGACCCTCAAGATCAGGAAAAAACCACATTCACGTGTCCTTATGGAACGTTCGCTTATCGTCGCATGCCTTTCGGCTTATGCAATGCACCAGACATGTTCCAAAGGTGTATGGTGGCTATTTTTCATGATATGATTGAAAAAACGATGGAAGTCTTTATGGACGACTTCTCGGTCTTTAGGAATTCATTCGGAACTTGCCTCTCCCATTTGGACAAGGTGCTTAAACGGGGTGAAGACACCAATCTTTGTCTAAATTGGGAAAAGAGTCATTTTATGGTCAAGGAAGGAATTGTCCTTGGCCATAAGATTTCCAAGAACGGGATTGAGGTTGATAAGGCTAAAGTTGATGTTATTGCTAAGCTACCTCATCCCACCACCGTGAAAGGAATTCAGAGTTTTCTTGGTCACGCCGGGTTTTATCGTAGATTTATTCAAGATTTTTCAAAAATAGCCCAGCCAATGACCCGTCTTCTTGAAAAAGATACTCCGTTCTTCTTCTCCAAAGAGTGTATTAAAGCTTTTCAAACACTGAAGAAAAAATTAACCGAAGCACCAATATTAGTTGCCCCCGATTGGGACCTACCTTTTGAGCTCATGTGTGACGCGAGTGATTTTGCAATAGGTGCAGTCTTGGGGCAATGAAAAACAAAACATTTTCAGCCTATACACTATGCAAGCAAAACTATGACCGATGCTCAAGCTCATTACACCACGACGGAGAAAGAATTACTTGCCGTGGTGTATGCTTTCGAGAAATTCCGGTCCTATTTAGTCTTGTCAAAAAGCATAGTGTATACGGATCATTCGGCTCTAAAATATCTTTTTGCAAAACAAGATGTAAAGCCGAGATTGCTCCGGTGGGTTCTCCTTCTTCAAGAATTTGATATCATCATCCGTGATAAAAAAAAAGGAGCTGAGAACCTCGTCGCCGACCATTTGTCCCGATTAGAGAATCCTCACCAAAGTGTGCTCGATAAAAAGGAAATAAATGAAACATTTCCTCTCGAAACACTTAGTATGGTATCTTTTCGTGGTGATTCTAGTACCCCATGGTTTGCCGATTTTGCTAATTACCATGCGGGGAACTTTGTTGTGAAAGGGATGTCGTCCCAACAAAAGAACAAATTCTTCAAAGACGTGAAGCATTACTTTTGGGACGACCCCTTCTTGTTTAAAATCTGTGCGGATCAAGTCATCCGGCGGTGTGTTCACGGCCAAGAAGCCATTGATATTCTTAAGGCTTGCCACAATGGACCCACCGGGGGACATCATGGCCCGAACTACACCGCCAAAAAGGTGTTTGACTCTGGTTTTTATTGGCCCACAATCTATCGTGATGCCCATCACTTAGTCAAATCTTGTGACTCTTGTCAACATCAAGGAAAAATTTTGCAACGTGATGAAATGCCACAAAATGCCATCCAAGTTTGCGAGATTTTTGACGTTTGGGGTATCGATTTTATGGGACCATTCCCGTCTTCACGAGGGAACAAGTACATACTCGTGGCGGTCGATTACTTGTCTAAATGGGTTGAAGCAAAAGCGCTCCCCACCAACGACGCCCGAGTTGTTGTAAAAATTTTAAAATCTCTCTTTGCTCGGTTTGGAACTCCCCGCGCTATCATTAGTGATCGCGGTACGCACTTTTGCAATGACCAATTCGCAAAGGTCATGCTTAAGTATGGTGTTACTCACCGTCTTGCTACCTCGTATCACCCCCAAACTAGGGCCGGGCAAGTTGAGTCTCCAACACCTGTGGTCGTTGAAAAGAATTCTGGTAAGGACAGTTGGGCGGAGACCATGGACTCTTGGTTGGATAAATTAGATGACGCACTTTGGGCCTTCCGTACTGCTTTCAAGAATGCCTCTGCGGGGACAAAACGCAGGTATACCATAACCCCACCCCCTTACCACACCTGCCCCGAATAAAACAACAGAATGCTCGCATACCTAACCCCCCCAGCCAAGCAACCAGGCACGCACACACCGCCTCCGCCCCCAAACCCCCCTAACCCTCGCGCCCCATCAACACACGCACCCCCCCCCTCGGCCCCCCACTCCACACACACCTTCTGCCCACTCTCTCTCCAAACTATACAACAAATATACAAAAGACAATTTTGGTAAATTCAAACACACCCACAATCGTACATCATTCCACCCTCACATAAAGCCAATCCAGCCTGCCCAGCCCCCTCAACCAACCCTCTTCAAACCTCAACATTACTCCCTCGCCACTCCCCACCTAATTAACCTCCTCAAGTTACAATGAAAACACTTAAATTCATTACTACTCCATTAAGTTTAGTGATTAAGATGATCATGGGTTAATTTGACCGCCCCGACGAAGCACTTGAGTTGTTTAATGTGATATTACTTTAAAGAATCTTACCCGATCGCTACCGAGAATTCAAATTGGTCCTTGGGAGAAATTGTTTTTAGAGATATCGCCGGACAACCATATGTGGTAATTTCCCCTTCAAAAGTTTATTGCTTAGTCTATGACCTTTCGACCTTGTAAATTTAGGCCACGGCGTTGTTTTGAGGATAAATCGACGAGGCAATAGGGGAAAACTTGGGTAACAGTGAAAACGGTCTGGTCGCCAACGGGTTTTAACGTTTTACACGATGGAATTGTTTCTTTATACGAGAATTATGAATGAAGACTCGGTACACCAACGTTTGAAAACGTGGGTCTTATTTTGGATTCAGTAGTAGATACTTATTTGTCTTCTCTTTTATGTAGATCTAAGGTTCTCGTAGGCTTGATCCACGAAGTTCATTAATTCTATTGAGTTGAAACTTTTCACGGAAGTTAAAACGCGGACTTAAGGTCCAAAATTTTGCATGCTTCTAGGTACCTTTAGGCTTTGTGCTCAAACTCGATCGGTAGATGACATGCTCCTTTCGTTACACAAGATTGTAAGGAGTAAACCCGGCATGGGTTTGTTTTGAAAAGCTTGTATAGAAAGTCCCATATGTGCGTACATCTAATTTATACTACAAATGAGCTATGGTTCTCGCCTAACGTCACTTTCCAGATTTCTTTTCAATACCTACGGTTGGAGAATTTAACTTGCCTCCGCTGTGGTTTTTGGGGTGATACGCGCGTAGCAAGAAGGTGAGTGACCCACGATACTTAATAGAGTTAGACACTTTGCAGATGACTGGAGTCATTGACTAAAATGAGAGCGTAACCAAAACAGATCAAACTTTAATGATAGCGACGTGGTATGTGCCAAAACAGAACATAGAAAGAAGCATATTTAAATATTTGGAAGGTACAACCCGGGCTTGATTCGTTGGTGACAGGGAGGCGCTTGTGCTGTCAAACCATTTAGACATGCTAATCGACTGGCTCACGTAGTATTGTTACTTGTTCCCTCGTGAAGACGGGTATGCATACGCCATATATAAAATCGAGACCCTCCAAACGTCATAAAATCTCGCATAAATTGGATGGAATATTTTATTGGCTAGTTCATCACGGTTGGCGAATTAATTTTTCCTTGACGTTGACAATGATGTCTCAAGTTTTGACTATGTCCATAGGGCTTTACGATAGATTGTGGGAACCAATAAAAACCAGAGTTCAAACTTCTTTTTGGGCGTTTCTGTAGTTTGGGGACTCATGAATGTTCTCCCGGGTGGGTCTATGTGGATAAGACCTTAAAATATATGGCTTCTTTGTACCAGTGAACACACTGCGTGAATGACTTGATTTCCGCACAGATTTTGAACAAATACGGGGTCGTCCCAAAAACGTAATGCTTCATCAATCTAAGAATTTGTTTTCGTTTGTTGTGAGGATGGCAATCCTCTTTTCATAGACAAAAGTTACCCGCATGGTATTTAGACAAAATCAGCAAACCATAGGTGGTACTAGAATCACTATGAAAAGATACCATAACTATAGTGTTTTCCCATAAGGAATATGTTTCTGTTTATTTTCCTTTTTATCGAAGACACACTTTGAGTGAGGATTATCTAATCGGGTATAAAATGGGTCAGGCGGTCGAGGTTTATATGCTCCTTTTTTAGTTTACGGATGATGAATATCAATTCTTGTAGGAGAAGGAACCCACCGGAATAAATCTCGGCTTTGCAATTTGTTTTGCAAAAAAAGATATTTGTTAGAGGCGGAATGATCCTTAGTACCTATCGTCTTTTGTAGGACATTAAAGACTAAATAGCAAAGAACGTGAATTTATGACTAGATAATTAGCCATGACTACTTGTCTACTGTAGACATTAAAGTAGTATGAAATTCTTTCTAGGCCGTCGTGGTGTTAATGGAGATTTTGAGCATTCGGTCTTAGTTTTGCTTGCATAGGTGTATAGGCTCTAAAAATGTTTTTAGATTTTTCTAGTTACTCGCACAAAGATAGTATATAAAGCAAACAATTACTTGCGCAAAAAAAAGTACATCTCAAGTCTAATAGCGCTACAGACTAAGAGAGAGCGCTAGAAAAGATATTGAGAGTCAAAGCCCGAATCTGGGAGGTAACTGTCAATATTGTGTTGTTGTGATGGTCTTGAGGTCAAGATTTTTTCTTTTAAGCTGTTTGAAAATTTCAATACACTCTTTGGAGATGAAGAAAACGGAGTATCATTTTTCAAGGGAAGAAGACGGGTCATCCTGCGGGCCTATTTTTGAGTGAAATTCTTAAATAAATATAAGATTAAAACCCGGGGCTCCCGCCTTTTTCCGTGACAAAGAAAAAACCTCCGAATTCCTTTGACGGTTTGTGGGATGAGGGTAGCTTAGCAATAACATCAACATTGTCCTTTTATCAACCTCAAGTCCGGTTATTGGAAATCATTATGGGCCGAACGGGATCAATTCCCTTCCTTGACCATTATAAAGTGACTCTTTTCCTATTTAGACAGAAGATGGTGTGTTTGTCTTCATCACTGTTTAATGCATCTTGTCACCTAATGGGAGGAGAGGCAAGTTTCCGTAATGAATTCCCAAAGGACCAGAAGTCGGTCCATAAAGGACTTCTTCTGTTAATCATACACATTTGGAACAATGCCTGTGCATTGCCTAAGCAACGAAAGAAGGCTAAATCAATCGAGAGAGAGTAGGCGATCGTGTCCATAAAGGCACGGGAACATGCCTAGTGCATTGCATAAGCCGAAAGGCATACGACGATAGGCGAACGTTCCATAAGGACACGTGAATGTGGTTTTTTCCTAATCTTGAGGGTCGATGGGAATTTGAAAGTAACCCGAGAAACTGTCGAGAAAACAATAGTAATCGTTTCCTGCTAGTCTCTTAAGCATTTGGTCCATAAACGATAGTGGAAAGTGGTCTTTACGGGTGGCGTCATTTAACTTTTAGTAGTCAATGCATACACGTCATCTCGTAACCAATTGAGTAGGAATTAACTCGTTTTCATCATTTTCAACAACGGTAAAGCTACACTTTTTCGGTACACAATGCACGAGGCTTAGCCAAGGACTGTCTGAGATAGGGTAAATTTAACCTGCATCAAGGAGTTTAAGAACCTCCTTTTTGATTACCTCGTAGATTTTAGGATTGATCCTTCTTTGGTGTTGGACCACCGGTTTGTAGTCCTCTTC
The DNA here is from genome assembly GCA_026074375.1 of Tanacetum coccineum. Lineage (NCBI taxonomy): Eukaryota > Viridiplantae > Streptophyta > Magnoliopsida > Asterales > Asteraceae > Tanacetum > Tanacetum coccineum. Next base: position 19,583 of record BQNB010016607.1, on the reverse strand, counting down.
CATAAGAATCTTGTGAGTACAAAATTCTGGGTTAATACCTTTAATGTCGGAGAGTTTCCAAGTGATGGCTCGCTTGTGTGACTTCAAAACGTTTATGAGAGCGGCTTTCTCCTCATCACTCAAGTCTTTAGCAATTATAACGGGCAACTTGTCGTCACCCTCCAAAAATGCATATTCAAGATAAGGTGGTAAGTCCTTAAGTTCGACCTCGGGTAGTTCATCAATTGAAGATTTTTTGTTTTTAGCTTCATAAATTTTAAGTTCTTTTCGAATTTGAGGCAAATACATTCCTTGAGTGGGAGGGGGTAATGATGGATCATCATTGAGAAATGCTTCAAGAAGAAGAATGTCCCCCTCCGAGTCGTAATAAGAGTGATTAACTTCTGGCGAAGTTGGATCATTTTAAGAGCGAGGAAAGCGTCGAATTCCTCGAGAAGAAAATCACTATCCCCAAAAGGAGTGAGGGTTGGAGAAGAGGTAGAAATGATCGGGTCATAATAAGGATGTGGATTTACCACACGAGATCACATTGGAGAAACCAGAAACTTTATGATAAATACTCCTCACAAGCATTTTCATGACGTCGACACGGTTAACCGAGATTACATCATAAATTATAGAGGTATCTCGAAGTTTGATCAAGATTTAGAATGTTACGGCTTCTTTTCCAACACGAAGAGTTAATTCTCCTTCGTAAACATCAATCAAGGCACGTTCGTCTTTAAGAAGGATCTCCTGTAGAATTTATAGGACCTCGGGTATTGGCACAAGTCTACGACTAAAATTCGGCCAGTAAGTAGAACTTTCCTACTATACGTAGACAACTTCGGCTATACACGATCGAACGAGAAATTGACGCGGGTCCGCAAGTTTCGAGAGTCACTAGCAAGTAAGAGTGGTTTCAAACCGAGGGGGGGGGGGAAGAGAAGCATTTTCCACACGCGATTAATGGCATGAGATTTATGTGCTAGCGCCAAGATCGGCCAAGGCTAAGCACTCATCCATTCCCGGAAAATCACACGGTATGAGAAATTTGCCAGGGTCTCTAAGTTTTTCGGGTAACTTTTTGAGGAGGACCATCGAACAATGCTCATTCAATGGAGTTCTTGCCAATTCAAACAATTTTTATTTGTTACTAATCAAACTCTTAAGTGTTGAGGCAAATTTAGGCATGAGAATTAAAGCATCCGCAAAGCTAATGTCGAAATGCAAATCTTGAAAGATTTGATAAAATTTCTCAATTTGAGTGTTAGCGTTTTCGCGGATCTTTTGGTCATTAAGTCTAGACGGATATGGAATTGATGGTTTCGGGTTAAGCTTCGGAGCACTAACGGGCTCAAAAATTGGTACATGAGTTTCAACTTGGACACGTCTTCCGTACTTCCGTTATTAGTAGGAGGCACCGTGTCCTTTGTAACCTCAGTTTCATGTTCCACCACCTTAGGAAGAGAAGAAAGCGGAGGTGGAATCGTGGGTCCCTTATAAGAAACACCACTTCGGGTGGTGATTGCTTTTATATCACCCTTCGGGTTAGCAATGGTGTTGCTAGGATGAGAACCCGAGCCCGAAGTAGAAGCGGTATTGGAATTCACAAAATTGGTCAACAAGTTGGTCAAATTGGTCATTCGGTTTTGCATATTTTGGTTTTGGTTTTGCACGTTTTTCATAACCGTATCATTTGCTTTAATGTAGTTTTGAAAGTCCTCCTTTGACACACCTTGTGTTTGAGGAGCCGGAGCTTGGTAGGCTAGAGCTTGGTAAGCTAGGGGTTGATTAACTAGGAGTCGATAAATTGGTCCTTGGTTGTAATTATTCCCCTGGTTTTGATTGTAACGGTTCTGATTATTTCCTTGGTTTTGTTGAACAAAAGGAAAACTGGGAGGTCGAATTTGATTTGCAACCATCGGGGGACGGTAACCGGTATTTCCTTGGTTGTAGTTAACCGCGGCGGCTTGTAAGCTTAAATTGAATAGTTGTCACGATAAACTTGCCATCGGTGGCGTGGACAATTACGGTAAGAATCGAGTCCCACCGGCAAGTTTACACAACTTTCCTCACCCGCGCTTTTTACTCGGTAGGGTAAGCTTAAGATTGGTTTTTTTCTTGTCGACGAAGCAAGGCTTATACCATATCTTTTAAGTTTCGTGCAACATCGGTGAGAAATATCCGGGGGTAGCAGAGCCTCGTACCCATTGTGGCAACAATTGCTTTGCTTCGTGAATGAACGATACTTATGGATTTGCTCTCGATGATTCTCAAGGGCAATCTCGAGGTAATTTAACTAAAAAATTTACCACCCGCGGCGTAATTGAACGAATCTTGATCACTTGAGTTCAAGGCATTGGTAGAATGTAACAAGTTATATCGCAATTCCGAAAACCCATGATGGTGGGCATGCCCCATAGAAGACATGCCCAAAGAAGATCATTGAATCGGTCCCATGCCTCATAAAACGATTCATCAAATCTTTGTTGAAAATTTATGATTTTATTACGAAGATTTGTTGTCTTAGAGGGAGGGAAAAATTGGTTGATGAATTTCGAAACAAGATCATCCCATGTAAGAATCGATCGAGGGGGTTCTTTTTCAAGCCAAATCCGGGCGGCCCCCTTGAGGGAAAATGGGAAAAGCATAAGCTTAACCGACGTACTCGGGACTTTCGGGAACTTTATCGTAGAAGTGATCTTGTTGAAATATCAAATGTGAGCATGAGGATATTCTTTATCAAGCCTGAAAAATTGTTTATTTTGCAAAAGAGTGAGCAAACCATGTTTAAGCTCAAAGTTGTCCGCGTTGATCACGGGAACAATGATTGCATCCTCATAACCCTCGGTGGGTGCATGGAGCAATTGCGCCATAGTACGATTATCGGCCATCGTAACTACAAGAGGAGCTGGATTATCAATAGGTTCCTCAAGATCAAATGGTTCAACAAAAGTCGGATTTTCTACATTGAGATAATTGATGCTTGAATGGCAAAGGATTTTGATTGGTTTTTTAAGTCTACGGGAAAATTAATGCAATATACACTAAAAACAATGAAGGCAACAAAAATTTAAACTAAAAACGCAAGCGGGAATCCTAAAACGTGGCCTAGAAACTCTAATTTATTAAAATTAAGTCCTAAAATGATCTTTTTAACTTTTATAAGTCCTAAGTGACTAAAAAGTAAGAACAAAGAAAACTAGACCAAAAACGGAAGTGAATTAAGCTTAAAAACACGAAAAACGTGAACGGGATTCAATCATGTTCTTTAAAAAATCAAATTTTGAAATTTTAACCCTACGAAAGCAAATCTAATTTTCCTAAGTTCTATCTGATAAAAGAAAATTTTCTAAAAAAGAATTAGATTTTTTTGACTTTTTTATAATTTATTATGAATTAAAAACGATTTTAATGAAAATAAATGATTAAAAATACTAAAAAAAATTATGAAAAATCTTAAAAAATTACAAAAAATAGATTAAACATTGTTGGATCTAAGAAAAATAAAAGGGGTAACACAGCTTATCAAAATAAGCTGTTAAAAAGCTTAAACAACTTATAAGCTTAAAGGGTCTAAAACACCCTTAAATACCCAACCACTTGGAAATATAACGAAAAAGTCCTAAGGGCGCAGCGGTAGAGTGTGTGTGTTATAAGGGTTGAGGGTGTGAGGTCCAGGGTTCGAGCCCTACTCACCTTGGACTTCCACCTTCCCTTTTTTGCTTTTTTTAAACTTTTTTCACAACTTATAAATAAGCTGTAAACCTACAACTTTGGTGAAAGCACTTTTTTTTATAAACCACAAATAAGCAGTCAAAGTTGACAGAATAAGCTATTTTACACTAAAACTAAATGCCTAACTGTTAAGCTACTTGAGGCATATTAAGCTAAGGAAATTGAAAAATTAAGCTAAAACAGATGACAAACTACACTTAATAAGCAAGTATACATAAAATAAGCAAATCAAATTAAGCAGGAAAGCTAAAATGGCAAATGAGCAAAATGGCAAAAACTGCTAAACCAACAGCCTTGGGACAACTTTTTCTTTTTGAGCTTTAACTAATTTTAAAGCCCTTAAAGGATCCTTATGGCCTAGTGGGGTATAGGAGCTTAAAGATTGGCTTATAGGCTACAAGTATCAGCAAGAAAAAGGCAATTTGAATTAAAGATAAGCTAAGAAAAAAGCCTTGTGAAAAAGGTTGTTTGATCAGTGTGCACCTTTTTTGATTTTCTTAAAAAGAGAAAGTGGCCTTTTTTGCATGCCTGTTTTAAGATGTAAATGAGTTTTAAAAGACTAAATAAGCTCAAACTGTTCAAGCTTATATACCAAAGAGCTTGTGAACAAATTTTTGGAAACTAAAAATAATTTTAACTAAACTAAAAATATAATTGAAAATTGGCTTGTGCAAACTCAAAAATAAGAGAAAAATTCAATTGACAGTTTTTGAACAAAAACTCAAGTGACCAAAGACTCTTCAGTACTGCATTTTGACTCATAAAACAACACTCAAAACACTCTTAAAACCTGGATTGGAAAGCCAAATCAAATAAGCTCTATGAAATTGGTTTGAAACCATAGATTTGAACACTTTTTTTAGAAAAACCTTAAAACAATCATTTAGAACTTAAAACATGGAAAAACTGATTAAAAGCAAATCAAGAATGCTATGTTAATAGTATAAACAAGTGACACCCACTAAGATTAACAACCACTTTACACATTGATTGAAAACCTACTGTCTCCTAAAACACCACTCAATAAGTTCTTAACATCCAAATATTCTTAGGTCTGATTACTCACTAAAACATTTAAGCAATGATTTTCTTAAAAAAACAGATGACAGTTCATGCAATTATTAAAGTCAAAATTAAGCAAACTTCTAAAAACAAAGTTAAGCACTAGAATAAGCAAATAAGCACAAAGCAGAATTAGCACATAAAAGACAGTTTTAAGCAAAACTCAAACAAAGGACATTTAGGCAATAAACAAAGACAATAAGCATAAAACAAACATAAATAAGCATGAAATAAGCAGGTAAACAGCAAATAAGCTAAGCTACAGTAAAAATGCTAAAAAATAAAAAAAATGGAACTTACAAGAGTCCAAAGCTTTTGCTTATGATTCAAGGGACCCAAATCAGTTTCTTTCAACACTCTCCCCATTAGGTTTCTAACGCCATTGGCGCATCCAAATATATCTACCATAGCTCCAAGTGACTACTATAACACAGATTCTATTGATTTATTTTTGGTTACACATTATACACAATCCAAAAATCTCACAAGCTATTGGCACATAAGCTTGTTCTCTGCGACAACAAATAAGAACAGCTTACAATGGTAAAAGCTTGTGAGACCTAAGAAGCAGCTTAAGTAACAAGGTAAAAGAGCTTTTATGAGCTTATAAAGTGTTTTAAAACATAAATGAACTTAAAAACAGATTTTTAGAACAAAACTTAAATTTCATTAAAACTTGAAGAAAGATTACAAGACTTGAATTAAAAAGTACAATAAGCTAAAAATGACTTAAGATATAAGCTGAAAGTAAACTAAAATTAACTAACTGCCCCTAAGGGCTTATAATGCCCTACTTATATACTAAGCTAAATAAGTCTTGGGGTCTTGAGTCTTTACCCGTTTGTGTTTCTTTTGTGAGACAGAATCAATGGTGTGTTTGTTGTGTGAGAGACTTCAAAGATCAATCCAAGCCATCAATTTTGAGTAGAGCCCAAGTCTTTTGATCTCATCCCTTCAATCTTTGCCTTTTTATCATGGACTAATGGGATTAAATGGGATTGCCAAGGTGGCAATTGCTATTTATAAGGTGGTGAATAGTGCTAAAAAGGTTTTGGCGGGAAACTTGGGGAAGATATACAGTAGTTCGAGTTGGCAGGGTAAAAGTTTAAGGAAATGGCAAAACTGGCCCCTCAAGTCATATTGTTATATTGCAGGGATGGTCCTTGTGGTGTTATAACTCTTTTAAGGACTTGGCAGGTTAAGCCCTTCATGTTGTTTAGCGTTATTGCATGGCTCGTCCTTGTATGGTTATAAGTTTGAGGGGTTGGCAGAAATGCCCCTTTAACTTATTTTTTTGTCTTCTTTAACTTGTATAAATAGCTTAATGGGTTAACCCGACCCATTAAATGGGTGTGGGAGGGCCCATTAAGTATTTCTTTGGTTACGGCTTTGTCTTTGACTTTTGGCTTTATCGGGGTTGACTTTTTGGTTGACTTTGGTTGACTTTAACTTTTCACGCTTTTCCATTCCGTGCTCGGTTTTGTCCGTTTTGACTTGATTTTTTGTCCTTTTCTTAGATATCCGTTACTTGCACAATATAAATGCAAAACATACAAATACAATATATTTTTGGTACGTTTTTGGTCTTTTAAGTCTGGCTTTAATGGAAAATGATATATGTAATTAAGCACATACCACACACGCTTGAAGTGGTACCCTATCCCGATACAACCCCTAACAGGGTCGTATCAACTGGTGCTCTCGTTGAGAGTTCTCGTTGAGAAGCTTTCGATTAGGGTTTTTACAAAAAAACTATTCACGAGTTTATATTCACCGTAGTTACTATTCATCACAGTTACTATTCATTAGTATGTTCATCAGTTACTATTCATAAAAAAATGAGTTATTATTCATGGCATTAGACGGTAGTGATCAACAAGCGAGATACGCACTTTATAAGCTATTGCAAAGGGGAACGTTGTCGAATATGAGAGTGAGTTTTTGATGCTTATAAAACGAGTAACGGGGATCTCAGAATCTTTACTTAAAACATTTTATATTTCTGGACTTAAACCACTTCTACAATGTGCACTCTTAAGGTTAGCGCCTACAACTTTAGGAGAAGCCTTTTCTATAGCCCGTATAATAGAGGCTCGTTTTAAGACAATTGCAGGAAGAAAATAGATATCGTTCTATTATGGCTAAGTAAAGAAGCTCCACCTGTGATTAAAGGGTCTTTAGATGCTAATGAAGATATTGGTGTTGTTGAGGTTAGTAGCGCAATAGACGATGTTTTCGATATTGGTGAGAGTAATGTGGAAAGCATGGAAGTTCTTAGTGAGTTCAGCAAATTTTCAGAAAATAAAGAAAGTGTAGAAGAGGTTGTTGTGGGTGGTAGTGAATCGTGTAGGCTTGGCAAGGATGAGTTGAATAGAGTGATATCGGCACTTAAGGATGGAGGTGGTGAATTTAATAGTCAGATGGATGAAATAAATTTGAATTTAAGCGAGGAATTAGCGAACAACGGGGTCCTATACCCACTTCTTTTGTGGCTCATGAAAGTTTGCGAGCTCACCAACTATGGGAAATAATTGGTATCGGTGTTGCTTACGGGCTCATGGATAATTGCAACTTCATTAAGTGGCATTGGTTAAAGATTAATGATATGCAATTTGGATTAATGACACCGATACCAAGCCAGCAGTTGCCAAGATATATTTCAAGCTAAAAGAGACCGATGGGGATGTTGTAGTTGTGTCATCAAGGCAAGGCTTACCGATTAATGATATGCAATTTGGATAGGGCAAGCCAGATTTTAGGTCCTATCATTTTCCTTAGGGTGGCCAAACAGGATATATGGCTACAATGTCGAGTGCCATGAACAAGGTAGATTGGGTTATTTACATGCATCTCAAACAAAAGCATCTAGATTTGATTGACGCTAAGGCACCTCACGTCTTCATTCCCATTGCACATACCGTATAAGGTTTCACTAATTAATCTAGTTACTTGTTCAAAAGTTGTAATCATATAAAGTAAGTCCCTAGCTATTGCGTATACTTTATGTTCCATAGTTTTTAAATGTAATATGCAATATAGTTTTAACAATGTTTGATTAAGTAAGGTTGCCCTGAGTGCTTTTAATCATATCGATCAAATCATGGCTTAACTATTGTTAGTATAAAATATGTTACAGGCTAAAATGATGGATTTGGATGGTTATTGGACCGGGCCCGATAGTGAGATCTTGTACTTAATCAAGTAATGAGATGATTTCCTACATAGTTGAAAGTAAACAGTTAGTCTTACCGTGAGGACGGACCCCACGATTGGACTCCAGCGTGAGAGTAAGTAAACATGTTTATCAGAGAGCATCAGAGTATGTGTGTGTGAAAATGTGGTCAGAAGATCGTACCTTGTGGGGTGCCAGAGTACCCCTTTTTATAGGTGAGCCAAATATTAGGTTTTCCTAATATTTTAATTATTTCTGTTAGTGGGCCGAAGTGGGACCCTTATCAGGTAAGGATCCGCTTATAATCATCTTGTGGACTTAGGCTTGCCTGGCGGACTTTCGTTGTCTTGCGGAAGCATCCTCTAGGAGCCTTCCATCCGTCTTGCTGTCTTCGGGCCGTAGCCAGTTGATTTGGGCTTAGTTTTGGTCTATTATGCCTTGTGATTGTTTTATTGGGCTTAGGCCTATGCGTGACTTATGTAGTCCAGGCCCAAAGGCCTGTTACACGTGTTATACGTCATCAAGTCCCCCCCAGTCTAGTATGTCTTTTGCGTGCAATGTTGTAGTGTGTAGTAGATGTTACTAGACTCAAGTTCTGGCATACTTCTTATCCTTGCGTGTTTCATGACTATTTGTTTATTTGTGACATTCCGTTACCCATGTTAGTTGAGATGTGAGTGACATGGTCTTTTCTTGGCCTTTCATCTTCTGACTGATTTGACTGTTAAGTCCACCTCTCCAACTGTCATCACTGTCTTTTACTTTCAATCTTGACCGTTGCCTTCGGAGGTCAGGACCACGTGTAAGCATCCGGGGGTGCTTTGCATTTACTATACCGATAGTATAAATACGCAACTTCTTTTTCACTGTGTCTCTTCTTCTTTTTCCACTGTTTTTGCCATTGTTAAAAATTATCGAGCTTTTTGACCTTTTCTTCTGTTCTTCTATCATTCTTCGAAAGATTTCAAGTACTCGGGTTAATTTTTTAATTTTTTTTCTTCCAGTATAAGTACCATTACAGATATTAGGTGTGCTCTCACTCGAAAAGAATTTGATGATTTTTGTACTAAGTATCACATACCTGAGGAGGTACACCCTGTTTTGCCCAGTCAGAATGACACCATTCATGAGAGGCCTGCTGGGAAAATTGGGTTGTATACTAGATTTTTTGATTATGCCAACTTTATGTTACCCTTGTCTTCCTTCCTTGTTGATGTACTTAGGCACTTCCGTATTAATATATCTTAACTTTCTGTGATTGGTGCGGCTAAGGTTTCCCATTTTGAAATCTTATGTCGTGTTTACGGCATCGTTCTAACTATCAGGTTGTTCCACTGTTTTTACATGAATTCTAAAAAGAATGGATGGATATCTTTTAGTAAGCGTTCCGACAATGCTCCTGTCTGCTATACGAAACCCCTTGATTCCCTTAAGAATTAGAATAATTACTTTTTTGGGTTGATGACTTTGCTTGCCCTGCACGTTTTTTGTGGCACTCTGCCAAAAATGTGACTAGAGATCCTGCTCCGGCAGCGGCCGATTTTAGTGCTCAAGACTATGTTACTCTTGTTGCTCATCCTTCTCCATTCTAGAAGTTTCCAGAAGAATTCCTGTGCTTGGTTGGACTGAGCCGCCATTACACTTTGGATGAGAAAACTTATTTCTTGTTTTTGGATAAGGACGAAGAGGGTGAGTGTCTTCTATTGTATATATGTTGTGTGTTACAGCTTGCTGTTTCGTTTCTAACCTTGCTTCCTTTTCTTTGTTTTGCAGACATGAATATCTTTGCCTTCATCCACACTCTGGATCCCACCAAGGTGAAAGTTGCTGAGCGACAACGAGTTGAAGGTGAGCCACGGTTGCTAGAGACTACTGTTGGTCGTACTGCTCCTCTGCTTCCAATTGCGCCTGATCGTGCTGAAGGCGAGCTAGAAGCAAGTGTTGACAAGCTTTTTGATGAGGGTAGTGGCGGAAATCAAACGGACCAAGGAGATTCCGCAGGTGGTGGTGGTGGTGAGGAAGGTGTTAATATTCAGCTAGTCATTGAAGTTGTTGATGTTGCTGAAAATGTGGCTCCTGCACAGCCAAGACGCCAAAAGAAAAGGAAAACCCTTGTTGCTGATGCTGGTGGACTTTCGTATCCTCCCAAAAAGTTAAGGGAGGATCACGGTATCCTAAGTGGGCCTTTTGTAGCTGGGAAATCCAGGTCTACGGTCCAGAGATTGCTTGCTAGAGCCGTATTAAACGTTGAAGTCAGGGTTAAGCCCGTTCCCATTTTGCCCTTTGTTTCATCTTCTGTATCCGCTACACCGGAGCGTGAGGATGGGGATCATACTGACTTTATGACCGGACTTAATCTTCAAACTATCAATGCTCTGCAAAGGTTTGTTATTTCTTCAGATTCTTCTCGCCATTCTGGTGCTAATATTGCGGAGGCTGCGATTGATTCTTTTGCCAGGCCTTCCGTTCCGGTAATCACAGCTGCTACTACCATTACTTCAACTGTTGATCCTGCTGTGGCTGTAAAAGATAAAGTTCTTAAACCCTTTATATTTTCCGCTGATTCTACTTCAGCTGGTGGAAATGATCCTTCCATAGGTGGCTTTACGGATCTTACTGGCAGTGATCTCCTTGTTGGTGGTATCTACACCGTTATCGACCCTGAATTTGATATTCACAAAAAGTTTAAATTCCTTAATGAAATGTAACGAATAGGTCCCGTCTTGATGATGGTGGCGTTTGCCATGAAATGGTTGACGAGTTCGCTCCCCCTAAGTTTTTTGCATCTGTTCGCGGAATGGAACATAATCAACTCTTTACTGAGTTTAATGTTGGGGCTGCTCGCCAAATGTCTCTCAGTGCTGAAGTAAAGATGCGTGTTGAGTACAATATTAGATAGAGAAGGAGATTGAAGTCTGTTGTTGAGGATAAAGATGCATTGCTGAAGGGCAAGGATGAAGAAATTAGGAATCTTAAGGCACAGCTATTGCTGAAGGAAGCAGAGGCTGCGGAGGCTATTCGCCTTCGTGTCAAAGTTTCTAAATTTAAAGCCGTTGAGAAATCTATTCAGGGTGAAGTGGAGGCTATAAAGGAATGTAACACCACCCTAGAGAAGGAGAAGAATGATTTGGATGTCAAAGTGGTTGATCTTGTAGCTTCAGTAAAGGTTAGGGAAAAGGAAGTTGCTAATTTGGACGCTGTGGTTACTTCGGTTAAGTCTCAGAATGACAATCTTGTGAATTAGGTATGTGCCTTTATACTTAGGGTTTTTTGCTTTCTTCTCTATCCCTTTTGTTTTCTTATCTGTATACTTCCTCGTGATTACAGGTTCATGAGTTGGAGGTATCTTTTGCCATACTTCAAGAGAAAGTGACAGTGTATAATAACTGTATGGGTCAGCTCAAGAGGTTCTAAGATGAACAAATAAAAGTTATGAATGATAAATTTGACAAGCTATACACTGACTTTATTGAGATGGCCCTTCACTTAGAGGAGAAGTTTTATCCTTACCTTCTTACTGCTATCGCCGGCCACAGGTGGCTTCTCACCCACGGCATGGAGCTTGTTATCGCCAAATGTTTAAACTCACCTGAATATCTTTCTGTCCTCGGAGCGGATATTGGTAAAGCTATTGAGAAGGGCATGCAAGATAGGTTAGCTGCTGGAATTACTCATGGCTGGGAAGGTAAGGTCTTGGCAGATGTTATTGCATATAATCCTTCCACGGAAGTTGACTATGTTTATGCTTTGCAAAAACTTTAGAGTGTGAACTTCTCCTTACTTGCTGAGTTGAAGCTCAACAAGGACTCGGGTGTTGAAACTTTAATGAATATGCTATGCCTGGAAGAAAATCTCGCTGAAAGGCTGGGTCTGAATGAGTCGCAACCTCATGTTGACCAACTGATGGTCCCCATTCATCATTCACCAGACCAAACTGTCATTGGTGGTACCGCCTTATCACTTGCCCTAGATGTTTCCAACATCCGAGTTCAAAACGTTAGGAACAATATTGCAAACCATAGATCATCTCTTCGTGATGTTTTTCTTACTCTAGCAGAGCCCTTGTCGACTATAGCTTTGGAAGGTACGGAAGGTACGGAAGGTACTTCTGATACTGCCCTTGATACTACCACGGCCCTATTTGTGACTTTTGCTTCTGCAAGCTCTATTCTGCCCATTTCTACAGATGATTATGAGGTTGTGCATGTGGATGGCCAAGAAGGTGCAGGTGCGGATGGTCAAGATGTTGCTAATGAGAATGCTGACCCTTTCCTTAATGTTGACTTTGTATCCTAGGAATTTGCTACGATGTCTGGGCTTGGTTGTATGTGACCTTTTTGTTACGGCCTCTTTTGTGTGAACAATTTTCCTAAGTGTTTTTATCCGTTACATACCGCGGTCATGTGTGACCTTTTTGAATGCGATCAAATGTACTTGTATAATTTGGATGTTTTAGTGCTTGTCTATGACTTTGCTACCGTTTTAATATGATGATATGTTTATGTTGATAGTCTTTGTTTGAATATTTCTGGGTTATTCTACCTATACTAGGCTTGCAATACCTCTTATGTATACTTGAGTTAATTTTGAGGTTACTCACCCTTTTGTTACACGGAATAACATTGATTGGGTCATGCCCTATTGCGTGCGCGTCTTAATCACATAAAAAGAATAACTTTGCAAAGTAAGGATTTTAAAGTGAAATTTGTGAAGGTAGCTATGCTTTACTTTTATTGAAATTATAAAAGACATTACAATAAGATAAACTAAAATGCATTTCCCTTGCTGCGGAGTCCGCATGGGTGAGTTGCTTACATTTTGTGAACATAACACTTCTTGAGGTTGCTGATATTCCAAGTCCGTGGAAGTTGTTTTCCGTCACGGTCTCTTAACTTATATGCTCCCTTTCTAAGTGCTTTCGTTACTTCGTATGGTCCTTCCCATTTGGGCCCTAACTTCCCGGTGTCTTCTGCTCGGCTTGCATCGTTATTGCGGTACACTAGGTCTCCCGGTTTAAAACTTGTATTTCGAACTTTTTAGTTATAGTATTTTTCTAGTTTTGCTTTACTCTTAGGTTCACGTATTGCTGCTTCCTCTCTCCTTTCTTCCAAGAGATCAAGGTTGATTTTCAGAGCTTTATTGCTTTACACCAAGTCTACTTCTGCTGTTCTGAGCGTAAGCATGCCAATCTCTGCTGGAATGACCTCTTCCGTTCCGTATGTTAATGAGAACGGGGTGTCTCCATTGCTAGATTTTATCATTGTACGGTGCACCCAAAGAACAGGGGGGAACTCCTCCATCCAGTTCTTGCTTCTTGCGTCCAATCTTGCTTTTATTCCTTCTCCTAAGTTGCGATTTGCTCTTTCTACTAGGCCATTGGTCTGCGGATGTTTGACAGAAGTAAAATGTTGGCGAATACATAGTTTTTCACACCAATCATTGAATGGATCATCTCGAAACTGTTTTACATTATTAGAAATGATCTATCCGGGGAGTCTAAATCTGCAGACAATATTGTCCCAAACAAATTTTTTAATTTGATTACCAGTAATGGTCGCGACTAGTTTTGCTTTGATCCATTTTGTGAAGTAATCCATGGCTACTATTAAGAATTTTACTTTCCCTGGCCCTTCCGAAAAAGGTCCGGCTATGTCAATTCCCCATTTGTAAAATGGCCATGGAGACGTAATTGGGGTTAGCTTCTGCTGCGGATTCCTTGGGACGGTTTTATGAACTTGACAGTCTTGGCATGATCTTATTAATGTCCTTGCGTCTTTGTGCATTATAGGCCAATAATAACCGGTTCTCATGGCTTTAGCCATGATGGATTGTGTGCCTGCATGCATGCTACAAGATCCTTCATGTATCTCTCTTAGAACATAGTTGGCTTGAAGTGGTCCTACGCATCTTAGCCATGGGCCTAGAAAAGATTTCTTGTAAAGGGTCCCATTAACTACGGCAAACCGCCAAGACTTGCGTCTTATTGCCCTCGCTTTCTTCATATCCGTTGGTAGAGTTCCCTCCGCGAGGTATTTTAAAATAGGAGTCATCCAGGTGTCTCCTTCTTCTTCCACTACCGCCAATATTTCTACTTCACCGATGGACTTTTCTTTTAACTCTTCGACCAGTACTTGATTACTTAAGTGCGCAAAACTGGTGGAAGCTATTTTGCTTAGAGCATCAGCTTTTTTGTTCTCACTTCTAGGGACTTGTTTAATTGAGAATGCCTTGAAGCTGTCTGTAAGTGTTTTTATGTTTTCCAGGTAACGGATCATGTCATCCTCTTTCGCAACATACGTTTCGTTCACTTGATTAGCTACTAGACTTGAATCCACATTTGCTTAAAGGTTTTTCACACCCATTTGTTCCGCTATCCTTAGTCTATCGATCAAAGCTTCATATTCTGCCTCGTTGTTTGTTGCATCAAACCTGAATCTTAGGGCATAAGTGAACTCCATCCCTTTTAGGTTTATGAGTATTAGTCTTGCTCCGGAACTATCTGTGCATGAGTATCCATCCGTAAACAAAATCCATGGTTCCAGGAGTTCTTCTTCCATTTCCATCAGAGTATCCGTAGAGTCCTCCTCTAGTCATTCGACTATAAAGTCTGCTAATATTTGCCCTTTGACTAATACTCTAGGTTTGTAATGTATTGCGTATTCTCCTAATTTAATACACCACTTATGTAGCCTTCCTGCTACTTCTGGTCTTGATAATATATGTTGTATAGGTTGGTCCGTGATTACTATAATTGAATGTGCTTAAAAGTACCTTTTTAGGCGCTTACTAGCATGTACTAAGGCCAACACTAGCTTTTCCATTGATGTGTAGTTTAGTTCTGGATCTCTCAATGCCCTGTTGACAAAGTAGATGGGCATCTGTTTAGCTTCCCTTTTCGTCATTAGGACCGCGCTTACCGTCTCTTTTGCTGCGGCCAAGTAGACAATAAGCTCTTCTTTTTCCACTAACACCTTTAGCATAGGGAGCTCAGCTATTAGATGCTTCATTTGTTTAAACTCCTCTTTAGCTTCTGTGGTCCAATGGAAATCGCTTTTCTTCGTGCATTTTTTCAAAGTTTTAAAGAACAATAATGATTTCTCTGCTGCTTTGGCCAAGAACCTATTTAGGCTTGCGAGTTTTCCATTTAACTTTTGCACGTCTTTCAAGCATTTTGGGGTTGCGAGACTTAGGATAACATCCACTTTGTCTGGACATACTTTCAACCCCTTGGTGTTGACTTTGTATCCTAGGAACATTCCTTCTTCTACCCCAAAGGTACACTTTTTAGGGTTCAGTTTCATGTTAATTTCCCTTAGAGTTTTAAATGTTTCTTCTATGTCCCTGACTATCTCATCTTCCGTGCGGCTTTTTATGACAAGGTCATCCACATATAATTCCAGATTTCTGCCAATCTGTTTGTGGAACGCTCTATCCACCAGTCATTGATAGGTTGCCCAGCATTCCTTAGACCAAAAGGCATCTTTGTATAATAGAATATTCCTTGGTTTGTGATGAATGCGGTTTTTTCTTCATTTTCCTTTGCCATTTGTATTTGGTGATAGCCTTTGTATGCGTCTAAAAGCATTTGAAAGGGAATCCGCACAAGGATTCCACCTTCCAGTCTATTTCCGATAGCGGATAGCCGTCTTTTGGGCATGCTTTGTTTAGATCTTTAAAATCAACACACATCCTCCAACTGTCATCATGCTTTTTTACCATTACTGGGTTAGACAGCCAGTCATGGTAGTGTACTTCCTTCAATATTTCTGCCTCTACAAGTTTCCCAACTTCTTCCTGTATTGCCTGGTTTCTATAAGTTGTTTGCCCTCTTTTCTTTTGTCTAACTGGAGAACATCCTTCCCGCACATTCAAGCTGTGTTCCGCAATATGCCTTGGGACGACGGTCATATCCGCAGGCTTCCAAGCAAAAATATCCAAGTTTCGTTGAAGTAGGTTACACAACCTGTTGCGGTTTCCCTCATTGAGGGTGGAGCCAATCATTACTGTTTACGGGTTTATTGCTACTTTGACTCTTTCTTCTATTGTTGGCTTGGTAGCTGATAAGGTCTCTTCAGGTCCGAAGACCATCACGCATTCCAGTGGGACTAGCTTGCTACTTTTTAGGGTAATTACTCCTCCTTCTACCAGGATCTTTAGCATTCCGTGAGCTGTCGATGGAACCGCTTGTAATTTTTTGACCCCTGGTCTTCCAATAATCCCATTGTACGGAGATGGTGATCTTACAACCACGAAATTCATCCAAGCAAAAGTGGAGTGTTCTTTATCTCTAATTTTAACCAGCAGCTGTATTTGCCCTATTGGCCATATTACCTCTCCACTAAATCCAATCAAAGGGGTAATGGCCAGCACCAATTGGTTTTTAATTTCCTGGCGAAGTCGGCTAAAGTAGTGCTCATATAGAATTTCTGAGGATGATGGGTCGTCCACGTACATGCGGTGTATACAGTGGCCTCCTATTTCCGCCTCGATGATCATTGGACCTTCCGTTCCTTCATCTTTCCCAAA
>BQNB010016606.1:8504-71366 GCA_026074375.1 Tanacetum coccineum | reverse complement strand
AAGAGTCCTACGCATTATCCTTGTGATTTTGCCAGAACATCCGAGTGATACTTAAGTATTCACAGTGAAGATGGAAATCCTGCTTGAGCTAACATCAAACAAGCTCTTGGTAGGTGACTTGTGAGAACCTACATAGGAAGCCTAATACTGGATATCGATTTGGTCCAGCTTATGAATTGACGAATGAATTTTGAAAAAGATAAAATTGTCGGTGTGTCATAAAAACCGTTTGCATCTTGACACGCCGACTGATTTTCCTAAATCAATTTTCAATATTATGTCCATGGGAAGCCTCACAAAGGTATCTGAACATAGGAAAGCTGAACATGAATTGACGGCTTAATCGGGAAGATAGTAACTTACCGGTTCACTCTTACCGTGTTGTCTGCTTTGAGACGCTCTAGTAATGAGAACGGCTAGTGTAGCTGTGAAACGCTGTCAAGGAGATTCTTCAGAATTATACCTGAAACCCTGTGAACGGCTAGTGTATTTATACTGAATAACAGGGAACCGTGGTTGTTACAACCATATTCAATGAAGTGACAAAGCCACTTCTATCCATATATGTTGTTTATCACTAACCCATTCATGCAGATTTCCTAACGGTGGTAACAGTTACTCGATGACAAGTTAAAGTCAAAACCACATGCTCATACTCGACCAACATATGTAAAGACATCATGAAAGCTCAAGTACATGTTTTAAGACTTCTGATACTCTGATACCGTACGTCTTTCTTGAAGTGACGAAGTATTAAGTTGATACCGCACGTCCTCTATAAAGTGACGAAGTGTTAAAGTTAAAGAATCTCAAGAAAGATGGTTACACATGCTTTTAACATCAAGAACCGTATGAGCATGTCGGTCCAGAAGTCACAAGATCACAAGAAGGCAAAGATTACAAGATGGAAAAAAGAGATTATGCTTGGTTGATGATCTCAAGATGCTCAAAGATCACATACAAGTCAAGAAAAAGATACAAGCTAAAGCCTAAAAGTCTAAAGATTACTACATCAAGATTCACAAGATAAAGATCAAGATAACAAGACTACGAGCTAAAGATTGAAGACATTCATAAAATGTAGAGCTTAAGTTTTTATAAATTGAAGTGACCTCCCTTAGGGGGAGATTGTTAAAAATCGAGAAAAGACTTGGTCACTTCCAAAGTTGTACTAATATAGCTCGTAGCATAATATTTAGAAACTTACCAAGCTAACCAGGTCAACATAAGTCATCCTTATGATCGACCGTCCAAAGCAAGGTATATATACCCCTCTCCATGCATTGGAGAGGGTTGGTTGTTCACTTGGTTATTCATAAAATATATTTTCCTTTCTTTCTCTCACTAAGTGCTACAACCCTCCTTTCTCTCTCTAAACTTTCTTTCTTGTCTAATTGTTAAGTGATTTGATTCTTTTACACATAGTATGATTAAAAAATATTTTACGTTTTATTTGGCCACATTAGTGTTTTGTTTTGTATTCGTGTTTGTTGATGTTTTATGTTTCTACACAAAATCATATGACAACCTGTCTACACTAAAAATCCATCATAGTGGAGATTTTACCTCACCGCTGATAAGATATATCGTTTTGCAATAATAGACTGGTATAATTTAGTTAATAGTGAAAGGTTTTCGCTAAACGAGTATGATGCAATGTTAGAGGACTTAAGTTTCAAGGATGGTAGGAGTTTGTTATCCCATTTTAGGATGCCTGGAAAATCCTTGGATAAAGGATTGGTACCACTAATGTCTGACCATGATGTGCTTGTCTGCTAACGTTGAAGATGTTGTTTTATGAGTTGAAAACCACATGATGAAAGTTATTTTGGGTAAGGGAAAGGGTGTGGTTATTAAAGAAAGTGGGGAGGATTATGAGGTCAATGAAGCTAGTAATACTGGAAATAGGGGTAAATTATTGTTTCTAGATGAAAATGATGTTGAGACTAAAACTGAAGCTTCTACAAGTAAAGTATCACCATTGGTTGAGGGTAGTAATGATAGTATTTTTGGTTTCTCTGTTCCTGACACTAATGACCACCCATCATGGTCTTTTGAAAGCATGAATGTAAAAGTCAAAAAGGTGAAGTGATGAATTCTAATTCAAAAAAATCTTATTTGAGATTGACCCTGAATTTGACTTATATTTGATTCAACATCCTATAGAGATGACAAATGAGGTCAAAGCTAAATAGGGATGGAAGAGCTTGTGTATTATAAGTTTGTTGGTGTAATGTATCACACTGATGATGATGCTAGCATAAGTGAGATAGAAGGTGATTTAGAGACATGGAATGATGATAATGATGTGTTGCCGCAAAAGGATCCAGTTGGTTGGCAACAAGATGCTTACCATGAAGATGATGAAGCTGAAGAGACTAAGAAGTTGTTTGCTGAGCTAGATCAACTACTTGAGCATGTGGCTTTTCTAATGATGAAATAAGAGATAACTATGGTAGGTGTAGATGCTCCAATTGTAGCTGTTGATGCTCTAGTTGTACCTTTTGATGCTCCAGTTATAGCTCTTGAATAAGTGTTGGAAAGGGTAGAGAATGTGGATGATGAGGAGATTTCAAAGACTAAGGAAGAGGAAAAGAGAGAACGAAGATGAGAGTGCATCCGGCAATGTTCTATTTGAAAGACCAAACAAGAGGAAAATGTTAAATTCAATTAAGAAGGCAATGGAAGATTATGGTTTGGGATTTCGTGTTTAAGACACTTATCTATTGTTATGTGTTAACATAATATTTCACTAACTAAACACGATCCTGAGGCCGGGGAGGAAAGAATAAGTATTTCGCCATTTATTAGATTTAAAGAGAGAAAGGTAAGATGTGTGTATTTTCTAGAGAGAAGGAGGAGAAAACACACACATGTGAAATGTTACAAATAATTTCCTCACCCCTCTATGGAAGTATGGATGGGGTATTTATAGCCATGGACACGCCTAACTTTCCTATAATGTCATTTCTGGTCCTTGCGTATCCGGCTAATAGTAAACTAATGTGATTACGTATAAGTCGACATATATTAAGGCTAACAATCTTCCCCTAATATGTGGACATACTGATTCTTAAAATAATTCCTTTAGTATATATAAATATAAATATATAATAATAAGAATTATCTCAAAAATATCAATGATATAAGAGAAGTAAGTATTCCAAGAGGGCTTTTAAAAGGATAATTACTTTTACCCAAAGTAAAATCCCTTAATTATAAAACCTTCCCAGGGTTGGGTCCCGAAGAGGTGCGAATCGCTTAAAAATTTTTTAGAGGTATGGTTTGTAGAACACGCTTGTTATCACAAATTGGATTTGGTTATCTTATTTACTTTTATATTGCTAAAACAAGTAAGGCACGCTAAAAACGAAAGCAAACAAAGGTTTAGACCTAAAAACGATAACGGGGAATTAAAAACTCGTTCTTAAAAAACTAATTCTAAATTTTGACCTACAAATGAAAATTTAATTTTTATAAATCCTAAATGATAATGAAACGTTAAAAAAAAAGAGATTTATTTTTGACTTTTATTTTATTTTTTATGAATTAAAAACAGATTTAATCTAAAAAATTAATAAGAAATACTAAACTAATTTAGAAAATTCAACAGCTTATTGAAATAAGCTCGAAATAAGCAAAAAAGGGCTTATAACTAAAAAAAGGAGAAAACGTGTATAAAAGAAAAGTGTTGTAAGGTTATAACGCAAAAGACCCAAGGGCAGAGTGGTGTGAGGTGTGGTGTGTAAAACGTTGGTTGAGTGAGGGAGAGGTCTCAGGTTCAAGCCTTGCTCACTTTGACTTCTCCTACACTCCCAATGTTTTTATTTTTGCTAAACTTTTTAAAGGGCTTTTTAAATGAGCTTATAAGAATCACTTTTAATAAAGGTACTTATATTTTTTACCCACTAATAAGCTCAGAAAAGGGCTTAACAGGTCACAGACCTCTGAAGCTTAATAGCTTTTTAACCTTAACAGTTTGAAAGCAATAAGCTCTCAGAAGCTCCAATGAGTTCTACAAGCTACCAAAAAGGCTTAAATAAGACTATATTAAGCTTCTCTGAGTACTACTGATAGAATAAAACTTTAACAGAAGCAATAGCCGTTTATCATCACTAGCTACTAGCAGTGTTGTGTAATGCTATGAAATGACTAGCTCAGACTTATCCAAAAAAACTCAAAACTTTTCAAATAGCTCAAACATGCTAGCTAGAAGTAAGATTATAAGCACGAAATAATTGTGACTGTTAATACCAACATAATGTAAAGCATACGCAGGACAAATATATGCAAATCTCATAAGCCAATAAGCTCAGAAAAGCAAATAAGCTTATTGGCCAAATCTTTTGGCTAAACAGCCTAAGGGGGCACTTTTAGGCTTAATTTTAAACCCCAAATCAGATCCTTATGGCTTAATGACTTATAACCCTCTAAAGCTTATCCTACAAACTATCTAAAACAACAATCAAAAAGCATTTTGAAAATCAAATAAGCAAAGAAAAAGGCTTATGAAAATGGGTTTTTACCTAAAATCCTATATTTTTGATTTTTTAGTTTAATGGACTAAATTGCAGGCCTACTTTTAAGCTACTCAAATAAGCTCTAACTATATTTAAGCTAAAAAGATCAAAAATACTATGCACTACGTTGCATAGAAATTTTCAAAACTAAACTATTTCTAACTTATCTAATTGCTAATGAAAAATGGCGGGGGGGATTTTAAACTTTGAAAATATACTTAGAAAACTTGACAGGTTTTGACTGAAATCAAAACTGTTACATGCACACTTAAACTAACCTATTCTTACTGCATTGTAGACTAAGAACAAGCATGAAAATAACACTTATAAGCACTATTCCAGGATTTAACCCATAAGCTATGAATTGAACCTAAACACACATATTCAAAACTAATAGTACCCAATACTTGAAATCTTAGATTTCAAGCTTAAATAATGATCAAAAAACAAATTAAGAGGCCTCAAATATAATGTTTAAAGATGGACAATGGGTCAAAATAGGCTAGCAGTACTAACATGGGTTATTACTGCCCATAGCCAAACACCCTTTTAAAATACATTTTGACATTTTCTAACACTAAAAGACTGATTTAAGCTAAGATTCAAGTAAACCAGATTATAGCTAAGCCTAACATTAATAAATAAGCAAGAGCAATAGTAAATATGCAACTTAATGAGAAAATAAGCAAAATAAGCTGTTTAAAGTCTTAAATATGACAGTTCTAACTAAAACTTAAGCTAAACTATTTTAAACTAAAAACTACACACATTAAGCAATATTAAGATTAAATAAGTACATATAAGCAACAATAAGCAGATTTAAACAAGAAATAAGCACTATATAAGCAATAAGCAGTTTTAAACTAAAACTTGAAAATAGAAAACTTACAAAGGCCCTTGCTTAAAACAGGGCAAAGAGAGTATGGCTTTCTAATATGAGGATCTACAAAGCTCTAGCTTGTTTAGAAAACAAGACTTGTGATAACCATTAAGCCAGTCCAAGTTGGCTTATCACCTATTTTTTAGCTTTTTTTGAGTGAATTTTGGTAAAAGACTTAAAAACTATAAGTTATGGAAAAACTTATAGTGCTTAAGTTAACAGCTTAAGTATGAGTTAAAAAGAGCTTTTGTGAACTTATAAAACGTTTTTAAAACACAAAGTACATTAACTTGGAAACAGATTTAACATCAAAACTTAATTTTCATTAAACTTGAATAAAACAGTATAAAGCTTTAAGAAATAGTACAATAAGCTAAAAAGACTTAAATATAAGCTGAAAAGATTTAAACTAAAAACTACATGCCTTATCATGGCTACAAGTGATCATATTTATACTAAAAAGCTAAGAGTCTTAGGTCTTCACTATGTTTCTTTTGTGAGTGATAATACTGTGGTGTTTTTGTTGTTGTGAGTAAGATACACTCAATACCAATCTTTGAACAATAGGATTTAGAGTGTTCCTCCAAGTCTTATTATCACAACCCTTGAATTTTTGTCTTCAACCTTGAACGAATGGGGTTGTTTAGGATTGCCAACATGGATTTGTTGGTTTATGAAGTGGGGTTAAGGTGAGAGAGGGATGTTTTTGTCTGGGTTGCAGGGTAACCCATTTTGGGGAAGATAAACAGTGTTGGCGGGAAATGGGTGTGTTTGTTTTGGTTTAACGGGCGTTTGCCCTGTTTTTGTTAATCATTTGCATCGTTAGTCCTTTTGGACTAACAATGTTAGTCCTTGAGGACTAACGATGTAAGGTATTAGGGACTTGTGGTGTAATTGGGATAATGGGGTATGGTTTGGGCTTTTGTTTGGGCCGGGTAAGGTTTAATGGACTTAGGCTTTTTATAAAAGCTTAAAAACTTTAAGGCTTATGATATGAGCTTAATGGGCTGACCTGACCCATTAGATGGGTGCGGGTTGGCCCATTTAATATTTCTTCGATATCGGCTTCGTCTTTGACTTTGACTTGGTTGACTTTTTTGGTTGACTTTGACTTTGATTATGACTTTTTCATGCTCTTTCCGTTCTCGTGCTCGGTTTTGTCTGATTAGGCTTGATTTTTGTCTTTTAGTGAATATCTGATACCTGCACAATCATAAATCACAAAACACACAAATACAATGTATTTTTGGTATATTTTGGTTATTTTAGGCACATTTTTAAAGGCAAAAGGTATGTGTATCGGATATCCGTTTCCTGCACAATATAAATGAAAACATACAAATACAATGTATTTTTGGTACGTTTTTTGTCATTTAAGTCCGTTTTTAATGGAAAATGGTATGTGTAATTAAGCACATACCAAAATCCCCCATACTAAGATATTGTCGTGTCCTCACGCAATGCTATAAGTAAACACTTAAGAAAACTAAGACCCTTAATCCCCCTCGACTAATAACCTTGAAAAGTAGCTAAGTGTTCGTCAAGGGGTATTAAAGAATCAATAGCTTCGAAAAGCCCTACTTTTACCATTTTTACTAACTACTACTAATATTTTTGTATTTTTCTTTTTCTCAACTAACTAACATGTTTAGACTTTCGTTATTTTTATAACTTTAGGGTCATAGAACAAGAAGCGCCTATAGAATAATCTATAGATGTCCAAAAAGGATAAATTCATCGTCCCCAACTTTTCACTTATTCCAAACCAAGCATAAAACGAAATCACCGTTAAATATAAGTTACGATGCTAACACTACTCATATTTGTAACTTGTAAACTTTTCACTCCTGACAATTATTATATATTAGGTGAATGTGTCATTTTGAATTTCAACCATGGATCAACTTTTTACAAAATTTCTATGCTTCACGTTCCACCCAAGAATAATGAGTTTGAAGGCGAGATCATCCCATGTAGCGACTTTCATCTCGGCGCATCCCAACCTTGCGGCTAAGTGATCAGGCTTTTGACACCCCACAGAGACTAGTATCGAGACTCACAGACCTTCGGTTTCAAAAACTCTTAGGCTTCCCCATATATACATAGCTTATTTAGAAAAACTTAAAATGAAATAGTCTTAGTTCAAAAGCATATTTAAATTTAAGAAAAAGAAAATTTCCCTATATTTATTAAATTACATTTATTGCACTTAGCATTAATATAACTATTATGCAATTGAAATCCTAGACCTTTTAGAAGGCTGAAACATCAGTTGTGAGCCGGCAAGATGCAGCAAACTTTTATCAGTCTCAGATTATTATTCTTACTATGGGCTTTCTTTTGAAGACTGCCACATCGGTTGTGAGCCGGCAAGAAGCAGTAAACTTTTATCAGCCCACAGTTTATATTATTACCTTATTCATCATTATTTTTTTAAAGGAAACTTTATACCATGATATATAGAGAAGACTTCTTTTTTGAAAATTTAAGTATAAATTTGAACGAAGACAAAAAATGTTATTGACTACATTTCAAAAATTATTGATTTAAGTTTAATTTTCAAAAATAGCACGTATTATTAGTCCGGTTAGGAGCTTATGGGAGAAAAAGCCACAAATTACACACATGAGCTCTTAAGATTTCCAAATAATCTTTGTTTAGCATCCAACTCATAATTAACTCTATCATTTTTCGTTCTTCGCAAAGATCCACGAATGCTTAGTATAAAAGTTAAGGAACAAGCTAGAGCTCAACACGCTCGATCGAGTTAAAATTTATTCTTATTCTACCCAGCAGGAAAGTCTAAATTGTCACAAAACACTTATTTTATTTTTGGAATTTTTTAAATTTTTTCATTTTTTTGTATTTTGTTGGTAAAAACAGGATTACGTGAGAACAACGACTGCAGGCATAATCAAATCGATAGACCCCCCATACTAGAATTGAACATTGTCCTTAATGTTTTAAGAAGGGTCTCTACATAAATCTAAGGCCGTTTATTAAGTGTGCACAAAGATAAACGTTAGTCGATAAGATTAGGATATTGGATTCCCATAATGAAGCTGATGATTTGAAGCTCGAGTGAACGAAGGACAAAACCACGAGCACGAGTCTTTACAATCCGGGCAATCCTGGACATACAACAAAAACCACAAAACACGAGAAAAGAAGAGGCGAGCCTCCTCACAACACGCTTAGCTGTTTATTAAGTATGCTTTAAAGATAAACGTTAGTCGATAAGATTTGGATATTGGATTCCCAAAATGAAGCTGAAGATGTGAAGCTTGAGTGAACGAAGGACAAAACCGCGAGCACGAGAGGCTTTAAAAATCCGAGCAATCCTGGACATACATAACAAAAACCACAAAATACGAGAAAGGTAGAGGCGAGCCTCCTCACATCACAAAACACTTATTCATTAATACTATTACTAGGATAAGCATGGGTTGCCACCCACGAAGCGCTTTATTTTTGTTAACCGAGTCACAAGCTCGACTCGACCCCGAATTCATTGGTCCATGGGGGAGCAAGTGGAAGATAAAATCTCCATCGGACTTTCGTTCAAGTGGTTTGGATAAACATTGAATTTCATGAAAGTTCCATTTCAATGAGATACACTCGGCATAAAAGAATATTAAATGGAGATGTTGGGGTCAAAAATGATATCTTTATTCCCGTAGGCGAGAAGATAAGGAGGAGCAACGGGATACGTGAGAAAAGGAAGAAAGATCCATACAACATAAGTGAAGAGAGGAGATTAGTCATCCTCAAATGGTAAATTCACATTTGTCATAGAAGAAACGTTCTCACGAATCCCGAAGTCAATAATACTAGGTAACTCACCCGGATCGGGCTTACTCTTAAAATAGAAACATTTAAGATCCAGAAGAGAAATATTAGCATGAATTGTTGTACTGCCACTATTCTTCTCTTCAATATCAAATTTAAAAGTTTCAAGCTCGGGATTTGTTTCAAATTTTTCCAAGAAAGAGTCACCGTCCTCAATAGGGATAGGAGACTTGAGTATAAAATCGGAAGATGGAGTTGGATTAGCATTTAATGCTTCGATCTTAGCAATGAGAAGATTGATTTTCGATAACTTTTCACGAAGAATATCGTCCTCAATCTCTCCATCTTTCGGGTGAAAATCCTTCACCTCCTCTAAGCTTACGAGCTTAGAATAGGGAGGTGATGCATCGACATAATCGATGTCCTCATAAGAATCGTCATTACTCGAAGAATAATCATTGTTGGAATCGATGACAGTTTCATAATCATCTTTAAGAGTTTCCGGAGGGCGAGGAAAAGAGTTATCATACATCAAATTTTCAATAAAACGGATATCTCCCTTTGGATCAAGGTCAGCTTCAACAATTCCTGGTGGAATTGGAGCGATAAGAGCGAGTTCACCGGCGAACTCCTGGATAGGGAGGTCAATCTTAGGAGAAGATATCATGTTATCACGATTAAGCATGGATTCAATTGCACTAGATTCGGCATTAAAATGATCATTACCATTTCCCGGTGGAATTGAAATTCACCTTCGGATATACCATCGAACTCACTTGGGGTATGGACAAGGTCCTCAACACTAGACTTTATTAATTCGTCCGATTTCGTTTCCGGAATAGTGTCGAGATGCCCATCCTCCATTATAAGAGAGTTCAATTTTGGTAAATCGGGTGTGATTGCGAAGGAGAATTTCTTGAGATATTCTTGTGTAGCAAAAGAATACTCGTCATCATCATCATCGTAGCAAATGGGAATCTTCCGATATTGCGAAGGCTCGGGAGTATAAGTATCAAGATTAACCACTTGTTCTTGCCGTTGTTATAACCAAGTTTGAAACGTCTCACGAAGCTTACTCATAGAATCATCCATCACTTGTTGAAAGTCTCTATGAGCTTTTAGATGATCATTCATTGAATCAATATGATCGATGATAAATTGCGAGGGTTGAAATTGGTCAAAACCTATCATTAATGAACTTATGAAAAAATTTGCAGGTTTAAGAAGCTTTTGAGAGCTTATAAAAACAGATTTGAGGACAATTTAAACAATAAAAAGTCATTAAGTAAATTTAGCAATCATTAGACATTAAAACAAATTTCATTAAACTTTTAGAAGATTACAAGGCTTAAAAAGGGTACATTAAGTAATAAGACTGAAAATAAAGCTCGGGCGAATATTCTTACTCCTAAGTTACATCCTTGATTATAATATACTTCTATTCTACTCCTAAGTTTTTTTTCTTTTTTTTTTTCTCTATTTTGTTTTTTTTATTCAATGTGTTTTGCATTGTTTCTTTAAATAGGACCGTATGGGTTTATCTATGGAGTGTTTCTTATGTTTTCTGTGTGATAGACTTCCAACAACTCATATAGCCCTTGATTTTTCGTTTGGTCCAAGCCTTTCAATCTAGCCCCTTGATTTTGCTTGTCTTCATATTCTCTGTCTCAATCATGGAAGCATGGATTGCCAAGGTGGCAATCCTTTTAGCTCTTGATGCCAATGTGATTAGGGAGGTTGTGTTTTTGGGGGTGTGTGACTTTGGATTGACGTGTAGCAGGGGATAGAAAAACGTGGGTGATCTAGGGTTTAGCGCGGAAAAGGTTTTTGGGATACCTAGAGTATAAGTATGGGGAATGGCCACATTTGGCCCCTGAAATTGTTATAGGGTTTAATGACATGGTTAGTCCTTATATGGACTAACAATGCATAGAGGGTATGGGGTGTTGGGATAATAAGTCGTTATTTTGGTTTGTGGCTTAGTGTTAAGTTTCTCGTTTTAGGTTCGGTTTGTTTATTCAGTGTTTAATAAGAAAAAGAATGGGCTTTTTAATAAATGGTATTTAGAAGGTTTATGATAACAAGGGGATAATATTGTAAGGCTGACCGGCCTATTTTACTTGGATGCGGTGTTGGGCCCATTTAACATTTCTTCGATATCGGCTCCGTCTTTGACTTTTGACTTTGTTGGGGTTGACTTTTTGGTTGACTTTGACTTTGATTTGTTTACGCTCTTTCCATTCCGTGCTCGGTTTTGTCCGTTTTGGCTTCGTTTTTGTCCCTTTTGTTGATATCCGTTTCCTACACAATATAAGTGAAAACATACAAATTGCCAGAACATCTGAGTGATACTTATGTACTCACAATGAAGATGGAAATCCTGCTTGAACCAGCATCAAACAAGCTCTTGGTAGGTGACTTGCGAGATTCTATATGAATCAAACTTGTGTCAACTGGAAAGAAATGATGGTACGATTCTATGTGAATCAAACTTGTTCCAGGAAATGAATTGAAGGCTTAATCAGAAAGATAGTAACTATCTGATTCACTCTTACCGTGTTGTCTGCTTTGAGACGTTCCGGTAATGAGAACTAGCAAGCATGGTAAATCTAATACATTTGTGTTAGAAGATCATACGCTTTGAGTTGGAAACCCTGTCAAGGAGATTCTTTGAATCTACCTAATCACAGGTACAATATTTATATTGTAAAACGGTCCTACGGAACCGAAGGTTAATCTAACCAAATCTGGACGAATGACAAAGCCATATTCGTCCACACACTTTATTGCTAACTATTTTATTTCAGGATTCACATAAAGATGGAGATGGTGATGCCTTATTCCAGCTGAATTCGGATTCATTACCACATGCTCATGCTCAAACTACAAAGACATACTATAAGCATCAAGATTCGAGAATCATGAAAACTCAAGAATTAAAGACAAAGACTTCCGCACAAACTCTGGTATATAAGATCTTCCTTCAAAGATATCAAGTATATCAAGGGAGATTGTTAGCAAGCTTTCAAGATGATGCAAAGTATGAGCATGTTGGTCAAGACACAAGATCGCAAGGTGGCAAAGACGATCAAGAAGGAAGGATAAAGATTTAAAGATCTTGGACGAAAAGACAAAGTCACAAGACAATGACAAAGGCTCAAGATCAAAGATCACAAAGCATGAAGGAACAAGCCTACAACGTACACAGAGACAAAGATCACAAGAGCTTAACGACAAAAGCAATCTCATTGATCTCACGAAGGAGTGTCATAATGAACTCACTTCGGGGGAGATTGTTAGCCTCAAAATATTGAGTCAAACAATGGAAGTTTGTTCATTAATTATATTAGGTCTCGGTCATTAATTAATATACGTTGTAATAGGCTAGACAGGTAAACGGGCTCTTAAATGTAAGATAACCGGTCACGTGTATCAGGCAAAAGCCCAAGTAATCCCGACCCTGGCCCGTAGAATTACTAAAGGCATGAA
The DNA here is from genome assembly GCA_026074375.1 of Tanacetum coccineum. Lineage (NCBI taxonomy): Eukaryota > Viridiplantae > Streptophyta > Magnoliopsida > Asterales > Asteraceae > Tanacetum > Tanacetum coccineum. Next base: position 58,688 of record BQNB010016606.1, on the reverse strand, counting down.
AGCCTTTTAGTTTTGATACATATACACCTCCTCAAGGAAAGTGAGGGTGTTGGTCATTTGTAACATTCATTTTTGCAAGTAACTCTCCTAATTTCTATCTCTCTCTACTTTCTCTCTCTTGTTTCTCTCTCTACAATTCTCATTCTTCCTATCTAAATTTCTTGTTCATCATTATGAAGTGAAGTGATTATTTTAGATCCGACAGAATCTCGCATCCATACCAAAAGCTCAAGAGTTTCTACAAGGGGGTCTTGTACTTAGGACCTAAATATGCCTGAGATGCGAAGATAGAAGAATGGTTCACATGCGGGCACATAAGCGTGCATGAGACCAACTGAAGAAAGCAGGAGGAAAAAGTCTAACATAAAAACTAGCTAAAACAAAAGTGCTTACAGGGAGACAACCCGGATTGTTATTTATTTTTATCAAGTCTGTCTTCCCAGACATCAATACGGCATATCCGCTCCAACCATATGGTGTATCGAATTTCTAGACGTTATCACTCCTTTATTTTTATGCACTTTAAACATTATTGTCAGTTCTGTCAATATGGTGTATTCATGCACATGATACGGCGTATTTGGCTGACTGACCCGTATTTAGATAATTTTTACAGGTTTCTCGATACGGCGTATTCTAGTATATGGATACGACGTATTGTTCTCCTGTACATTTTATTTAGCTTATTTAATTAACCATAGATACCCGAGATAGGATTTTGCATGTTTTTCCAATATTTTGCACAGGACCTCGCTGCAAAGAAATCGACGAAGTTGGTGAAGTATCAATCATCTGGAATCCTATGTGTGATTGTAGTCATGCTAGAATACAGTCGCATTTACAACACACATCCTTGCTCACAAACTCAACTTGGAGAATCTACCAAGCAAAATATGATGGGAGTTTCTCATTCTAATTCTTTTTAATTCTCATTTTTAATATTTTATCTATAAAACGAGGACGTTGTATAATTCAAGTGGGGGGAGGGGAATTAGAATGTATGCTTGTCCTATTTTTCACACTAAAATGCTTAAATTTAAAAAATTTCAAGCATACTTTTGTGAAATTACTTGTTACATAACCCGCACACAACAACCCTTATTAGATATTGTGAGGCTTTAACCTTATTCGTTTTCAAATGTTTACCCAAATTCCACAAAATATGAGTGTGCCGGTGATGATGTAGACTTTAGAACTTGACTTGGTATATCTATTCGAGACCACAATAATGAGTACTATGGATTTAGATGGAGTAACTTGTTTAAATTGGTAAATTTCTAGGATTACACCCAAAAAGCCTTTATATGTTGTTTTATTAACTAACTACACTAGTTAGTTAAATCCTCGTATAAAGCCTTTTGTTTACTCTCACTATAAGAGTAAGATACCCTTAGAAAAACAAATAGAGCTAATCTTTTAGGAATTACACCAACTGTTTTTTTCGTTACACCTTTACACCTTAGCCTATCCTGTTAGATTAAGTCCATTTATCAGTTGTTAGTTGCTTAAAGTGTAAAGTATGTATTTCCCGAGTCTTGTGTCAATTTTCTATCTTTGGTACGGTTGGGAAGAAATTTGCACATTGCAAATGGGAAAGTATAAAGTAGTCAAAACTCATGTATTTTTATTACCATCACAATTATTAGTACGTCCGAAGAATGGAGAATTATCTAAGGAATTATTCGGAGTTATTATGATCGTGAAGATGGTGAAATCACACCGAGTTTTGTAGATAGTATATAAAAAATGAAAAAAATTAGAAAAATCGCAACAAAAAAGAGGAGGAAAGTTTGAAGATAATCGTTTCGCAAGAACTCAGACCGAAGGAATTATATGAAGGATCGATTATTCGTTGATACGTCTTATAAGTCAACGATATAAAGTTTTATATAAAGTGGTAGATATCGCCACTTGTCTTATAAAAGTATGTAAAGTATGAGATGATTGGGAAGTTGACCATTACGGGAACGCCAACTCAGGTTGTTGTTTTTTATCTATGATCAAGACGTGTGTAAATAGTTGTGTCTTTTTCATGGTAACGGTCAGGAAAAAAGTGTCTAGCAACTTGTATCTTGGACCTAGTCTATTTGTTTCGTAATTTTTATTTAACAACAATTTAATTCTCTTTCCTAATCATTAACCATGGGTTTTTCGCGAATGAGGATGTGTACGAGCATGCATGAATATTCCGTCGTTACGGCCATGTATGCATGTCTCAGCTGCCTTTTCAGTTTATTACTATTAGTGAAAGTTAGAAGATCCCTACCATATATCATTCTTCATCCTAACCCTTGGTTAAACTCGAAATAGGATGTGATCGAACACACATGTCTATTCCGTCGTTAGAACCATGTATGTCTGCTTCAGCTGCCTTGTTGGTGTGGTACTTTTAGTGAAAGATTATAGAATGATAAAACCCTAAGCCTTATAATAAAAACCTATTTTACCTTTATAAACTTGTTACTCCATAGCTCTAGTGGTGGAGATGTGTATCCTTGCCAAGCCTATGATAGAATACTCATCACGACCGAGCAATTGAACAAATTAGTTACATGTTACCACATAGATTAGTTAAGTGATTTGAGTGTTTTCATCTTCTTATTTTGTGAGGTGTTTGGCTGTGTACTTGTAATTGATCAAATAAATGCTTAAATGGAAAAATCCTTAGGGATACATTTGCACAAACTTTTAAAGGCTACTTAAGGACAAGTAGGATTCAAGTGGGGGGATATTTGATGATACAAATAACGTCACTTTTATAGCATCATTTATCCCATGAAAATAACCCATTTTATATAATTATTGCAAAGAATTTTTACTTAATTGTTTGTATTTGAGAATTGCAGTAATTATGCAGTGCTTGGTAAAGATTAGCAAAAAGGCACGCATTATGGAGCTTAAACAAAGATATTTGAATATTACTGTTCTGATAACCAATACGTCGTATCCATCAAGGAAGATACGGTGTATCTGTGCCTGCACTTCACTAAAGACCACGAAGGAATGAAGATAAATAAGCCGTATCCAGAAGAAGCCAATACGCCATATTCAAGCTATGGAAATAAAATATTCTGGATGATATCAAACGTGGTCCCTACTCCAAGAAACACTTAATATGCGTATCGAAGCCTTTTGATACGCCGTATCGACCTTTTTCCAGACCTTATAAATAGAAAACTCAAAAACGAGTTTTAAGTGTGCTAAATCATATTTTCGATACCTAAACCATAAAAGTTAATTTTTAGAGGAGAAGAAGAGCAGAAGAGGTCTTGCAACGTATTCAATTCCATAGGAAACAACTTGTAATCTCCTATACTCTTGTAATCGTTAAGTTTTTGGTATTATTCGTTAACTCGGTTAGTTTACCTTAGCTAAATTATTACTTTTGTATTGATTATGGCGTTTGAAGGATAATACCTTCGGGTATTAGCCACTATTATAAAGATTTGAATGTTTGGTTTGTTTATGTTGATTGCTTAATTTATCATTGATTTCTTGTTTATGTTTATCAATTTATATTTGTTTACGTGCTTTTGTATGTAACCTATCATTCAACTGGATCTAGTGATACAGACCAAGTAATCTAGATGCCAGGATGGCTCTTCATATAGTGATTTATACATCTAGACCAATAGGATCATAAATAACGACCTATCTTTGCCCTTAGATTGTGAGCTTAGTTGGACCGGCAGGTGACCTAGGGATCAACGACTACGTTCTTAATTAATTGGTAAAGACTTGGTTAGTGGACTACTAGTGTATAAATTGCCATTAAGCAGTAAGTGGATAAAGTCTCTATGAGCTAGGGTTTAACAAGATCACCATTGCTTTAATCCTTAAGATAGATTATAATCAGCAAATAAGGATGCCTTATGCAGATACGTTTAATTGTGACATAATTCTTCGTATATAGGTCTTAGGAAGAAGTATCGCCTAAGTCTTAAAATGAAATGCCGCCTCGAGATAAGTAATCATTGCACTAAATAAGCAAACCAACGTTCTGATTGAATTAATAATGGTTAATACAGTTTTCTTATATTTAGATAGGCCGCTCCTTTATCTTCTGTTAATTTGCTTGCGTGTGTTTTAGTGTCTTAAGTTAATTTTAGTCACCACCAAACCCGTGCCAGTCTCTCAGACTGAAAAACCCCTTTATCCGTTAGATTTAGGATTAACATAGGTTTAGCATAGGTTTAACATAGAATAGAATTAACTTAGTTTAGGTAACCAAAATATTAATAAATTGAAAAGATTATTTCTCGCTCTTAGTTATCGACACCCTACTTACCACGAAACTACCACCGATCGGGTACACTGCCCGTTAAAGTGTTCTTTTTGGTTAAATCAGCAAAATATAAATTTAAAACTTGAAATCATAAAATTAACACCACACAACGACACATCACTTTTGAAGATACTTTTGCATGCTTGTGATCTTGGATCTTGATCTTTAACTTGATATATTTTCAAAATACTTATATCGCGGTCTTTGGCCTTGATTTGTCTTGACTACTGAGATCTTTAAATCTTTATCCTTGAATCTTTATGCCGCTTTGCGATCTTGTGTCTCCACCCTCATGCTCAAAGTCTTGAAAGCTTGCTAACAATCTCCCTCAACATTTTCTTTGACATGATTACTTGTACCACATAATGAAAGGAGTAGTACTTGATCCACTTGTAAGATATATCTTTGTTATTGCCCAGCAATCTTGTTGATAATGTTCTTTTGAGGAAGTGATTGAACATCAAAGATTACAAAAGACTTTGACACGTGTACTAAAGCTTTCATCATGTATTTATCTTTGTCGATTAAGCATGAGGTGGTGAATCTTGACTCAGCTGGAATGAGGCTGTAACGCCGTCACTTATACCTAAAAATTTAAGTTAGTGATAAACAACAGATATTGATGAATATGGCTTTGTCATTCGTCATAGTTCGGTTACATTAACCTCTGGTTCCGTGAGGATCATTTTACAGTATAAGATACTGTACCTGTGATCAGGTAGATTTAATTTGAGAAGAATCTCCTTGATAGGGTTTTCAGCTCAAAGTGTTGGATCATCTAACGCAGATGCATTAGTTTCATCGTACTTGCTTGTTCTCATTACCAAAACGTCTCAAAGCAAACAACACGATAAGAGTGAATCACATAGTTACTATCTTTCTTATTGAGTCGTCAATTCATATACTGGACCAAAATCGATATCCAGTTGACACAAGCTTGATTCATTTAGAATCTCGCAAGTCACCTACCGCAGAGCTGTTTGATGTTAACTCTGAAAGGATTTCTATTCATCACTGTGAGTACTAAAAATTATCACTCTGAATGTTCTGGCAATTACCACAAGGATAATGCATAGGACTCTTTGATACCAAATGTTGTAAAATGATGTACGACATTTTGTATATTGGAATTTATGTCCTAGTGATATTTTGGATTGATCTCGATGGCTCTAGACTTTATAAGTGCACATTTGTTATTTGGTAATCGGAGGCTGGGGTGGACTACCACCTTTTCAATATCAACGATCTCGGAATGAGAAAGCCGATAGAAACGTGTTGATCTCTGTGAGAAATGAAACAAACTTCTTTTATGAAAAGTTTGAGTAGCTGGGATGGGTTGTGCCTTGCATCACTAGGTCCATGATGACTTGTCTTCAATATCAGAATCATCTTTGTGATTACCGATAGATTATGCATTGACCTGGTTTCTGCCTAAGGTTTTGATGACATCAAATAACGTCTATCTTATAGCATCATTTATCCTATGTTATTAAACCATTTTGTATAGTTATTGCAAAGAATTGTTACTTAATCGTTTATATTTGAGAATTGCAGTAATTATGGAATAATTGGTGAAACTTAGCAAAAGGCGTGCATTTTGGAGCTTAAATGAAGATATTTTGAAGATTACTGTTTCTGAAGACCAATATGTTGTATCCATCAAGGAAGATGTGGCGTATCCATGCCTGCACTCACCAAAGACCACAAAAGGAATGAAGATCAATACGCCGTATCCAACCGACTTCCAGACCTTATAAATAGAAAACTCAAAAACGAGTTTTATGTGTGCTAAATTATATTCTCGATACCTAAACCACAAAAGTCAATTTTTAGAGGAGAAAAGATCAGAAGAGGTCGAGCAACATATTCAATTCCATATGAGACATCGTGTAATTCCATATACTTTAGTAATCGTTTAGTTTTTGGTATCATTCGTTAACTCGGTTAGTTTACCTTAGCTAAATTATTACTCTTGTATTTATTATGACGTTTGAAGACTAATACCTTCGGGTATTAGCCATTATTATGAAGATCTGAATGTTTGGTATTTGTTTATATCGATTTCTTGATTTATCGTTGAGTGCTTGTTTATGTTTATCAATTTATACTTGTTTACGCGCTTTTGTATGCGACCTATCATTCAACTGGATCTAGCAAAGTAGACCAAGCAGATCTAGAGTCCGGGATAGCTCTCCATATAGTAATTTATACATCTAGAATAATAGTTACACAAATATTGTCCTTCTAAGTCTGTGTCTAGGATACGCTTCGGGCTTAACTAGTTAATTGGATATTGCCAATGGTTTATTGATCGTGTTGACTAGCAGGTGACCTAGATAATTCAACAAATAACGTTCTGATTCCATTGGATAGTTGGACAAGTGGACTACTAGTGTATAGATTGCCATTAAGCGGTAAGTGGGTAAAGTCTCTATGAGCTAGGGTTTAACAAGATCACCATTGCTTTAATCCCTAAGATAGATTATAATCAGCAAATAAGGATGCTTTATGCGGATGCTTTAATTGTGACAGAATTAATGTGTCTAGGTCTTAGGATGATGTAACGCCTAAGTCTTAAGAATGATATGCCACCTCAAGAGAAGAAATCATTGCACTAAATAAACAAACCAACGTTCTAATCGGATTAATAATGGTTAATATAGTTTTCTTATATAAGGTTCGACCGCTCTTTTATCTTTTGTCTATTAGCTTGCGTGGGTAATATTGTCTTGAACTGAATGTAGTCACCAACCAAACCGTGCCAGTCTCTCAGGCTGAAAATCCCCTTTTCCCATTAGAATTAGGATTTAGACTGACATAGGTTTAACATAGGTTTAGATTAGAATAGAATTAACATAGATTAGATAACCAAGATATTAATTAAATTTATAGATTTAACCTCGCTCTCAGTGATCGACACCCTACTTACTATGAAACTACTACCGATCGAGTACACTCCCTGTTAAAGTGTTGTTTTTGGTTGAGTCGAAAAAATATAAATTTAAAACTTGAATCAATAAAATATACACCACACAATGACCCATCAAGTTTTTGGCGCCATTGCCAGGGAGTGAAAATTAATCTTGATTTTTATTTTGATATTTTGGTTTTTAACATTAGATTAGATCTAACTCTTAGGATTAGTGTAATTTAGAGTAGTTTAACTTCCTGCTTGTTTGTTTATTCTATACGGCGTATTCAGTTTACTGAATACGACGTATTGGTTATTTAATAGTTTTTCTAGCAAGATTATATTAGGATGGACGATCTAAACCTTACCATGGAAGAATATATCAGGTTTAAGGAAGAAAAAGCTCATAAACGCGGGAAAGTGTTTAATTGGCAAACTGCTACATATGGAAAGATCAGGGTTGATGATGATCTTCACAACCTTAGCTCTATGGAAGCTGAATTCCCAGCTATAGTCATTAACGATGCAGTTGCACCTCAGGATGAACTTCAATGCAAATCTCAAGTAAGTACCCATGTTAACAATGAAATTGACTTTAGAATATCATTTGACAAATCCGATGATGAGTATTACACAATACTTTTCGACAAAACTCATTTTCTTATAAAATCATTTATGTCAATGATTTAAAAATGGATTCGGAAAACGATTATGAAAAGTCATGCCTTCAATTTCATCACCTGAGCATGCGATCAGTTGTTTTGATGATTTAGACTTCTTTACTGATTTTAAGAATGAATTTCCAGCGATTGTTTACAATGATGCTCAAACTGAACCAATTTTAAACCCCCAACATATCGATGAATTTGTTTTAAATGATAAAACATCATTGTCTGAATATGACGAGGAGGAACAAAATGTTTTGTACTTTAATGATCTATTCCCCTTCAACATTATTCGTCCTGATAATTTAAAATTTGAAAAATACAATGATGACAGTAAAATCGATATAATATTGTCTTTTGAGGATAACAAACATACACATGGGTCAACTACGGTTTTTGAAACAAGTCATGATAAAAACACTAAAAATTTTAGACCGGGAAATTTTGTCATAAACCTAAATTTAAGAATCGTGATTTGGATACATTACGCAAACAGAATGCTGTTCTTTCTCATTAAGAATTTGTGTGCACCGTTTGGCGTTCCGTTCTACCCTAAGCGGTATTATAAGGATGGTGTTTGTGCAATACTGTTGCGGAGGCCAAGGTATGTTTTCTTTGCTTTACTTTATGAAAATTGGTCTCCAAGGTTGGATACGACGTATTAGGATAAAACCTATACGACGTATCCACTGCTTGTAACACGTGTTGACTAAGTTAATAAAATTCACCTATACGCCGTATTTAACTCACCTCGATACGGCGTATCGAGTTTGGGTATAAAAACCCACTCAATACGCCGGATCTGAATTTACCACACACTTTTACTCCACATACACATAAAATTTTTACTAAACCAAATTCTTGGAGATTCATTGATTTCAATTCATTATCATACTCGTTCCTTCGTCTAAATCTTATGGTAATAAACCTCACCCCTTTTTTTCAATTTATGAATTTTGAATCTTAAAATTAGGGTTAGGGTTTGGTTTACAAATTAGGAATGACATCTTTGTTATATGCCTCTTGTTTTCACCTAAATTAGATGTTTAGATGATTGGGTAGTGTATAGGTTAAAATGGGTAAAACAAGGGAACCCCTGTTAGTTTTTATAATAGTTTTTATAATTGCAGATCAATACGGCGTATCCACTCACATGGATACGGCGTATTGATCAATTTTACCTAATTTTAAAAACACCAATACGGCATATTCATTAAATTGAATACGACGTATTGACTAAATTATGGTCCTGCTAATCACAAACCCATACGCCGTATTGACCAAAAATCAATACGGCGTATTAACTTAATGATCCCTATATGGTGTATTCATTCATTTGATACACCGTATCAATTCTTAAAACAGAATGTTTAAATTTCTATACTCTTTTGCTTTCCTTGATTGATTTTGCAGATATGGCTCTTCCACTACGTGAGCAGAGACATAGGTTTCTTAGATATGAGGGTATGGAGTACCTCGATACGGATATTTTTGATTTCGAGGGGATATTAGCCATGATTCATAAGAGAGAGGTGCACAGGGTATCGGTATTTGATTTTAGGGGATTGCCAGATTTGATGGCCAAGGGACTGAGTGGTAGGATGTTGATGGAGCACCGTGATGAGGTCGGTGTTAGTGTGTTCACCAGTAGGGCTAAGAGGATGATGCTTGACATTAGGGGACCGTTGGTGCACGAGCTTATTTTGGAGTTCTTTAGTACGTTTAGGTTTGGTTTGGCTATTCTTGATTTGGACACCCTTGGGACCCTACAGTTTCAGTTGGGTAGAGCTAGGAGGCGTATGAGCCGGAGGCAGTTTATTTTAGCCTTGTGATTACACACGGAGGAGGAGATGCAAACGGCTGGGTTTGGTGCTTACTAGGCCGGGAGAGCCAGACAGATCTCCGACAAGGAGATCTGAGGGATTATTGGATAAGGATCTCATCTGCTGGAGATTTCCTTGGCACAGCCCCGTCTTACATTGTGATTAAGGATCCTATTCTTAGGCTGTGCCATCGGTTGATAGCTTGTAGTATTGCTGGGAGGAGTCGAGCACCTGAGAAGGTGACCCTGGCGGATTTATTTTATCTAAGAGGGATGCATATTGGCTCGGTCAACGTTCCTTATTTGTTGGCCAGGTATTTAAGGTTATTTACCACTGGGAGGAAGAGCGGGGCTCATATTTTTGGTGGACAGTTTGTTGCTAGATTGGCCGAGCATTTTGGGCTCATGAACGCAGATATATTGGGTAGATTGACAGTTATTGTCCCTGAGCTCCCGGTGATTGACATGACAGAGTTGGTTAGGCTGCAGATTTGTGTTGAGCTTGACGATACTTGGGCCTGGGTGGCCATGGGACCAGAGAGGCAGCCTGATACTAAGGCTAGTGCCCCTGTTGACGCTAAGGATGCACCGATTGTTGATGAGGGTGACCAGGCTATTTCGACACCCGTGCAGGCACTTCAGCAGCCACCACTACCACCTTTAGCTGCTGCTAGGACTATACCTCAGAGGTTAGGGAGATTAGAGGAGGATGTACATGGGGCTGAGTAGAGATGTAGGGAGCCTGCATGGACTTGTAGAGAGATCGATGATTGATCAGGGGAGATTTTCTACATTGATGATGTCATGTATGACGCAGTTGATGGATGCTAGTGGGATGACATATCAGGCATTTGACAGGACTTTCTGAGGGAGCTCACCTGTAGCATTACAGAGACGGACCAAACAGAGGACAGGTGAGGCTAGCACCTCTGCAGCTTAGCAGGACCTACAGTAGCCAGACCTATGATCCCTCCTACCCTTATCTTTTGTTTCTATATATACGTTTATTATTCATGTTATGATGTATCTAACTATTAAACAGGGTCTCATATTTTGTGTATATATATCATGATATGACGATTTGGTTTGTTTGTGCATGATAGAACAAAGCCTGGCAGTAAGTTCAGCAGCGTAGTTCATATAACGAAACCAAGCAGGATATTCATAACGAATGCATGAGATGGAATAAAAAGGAAGCTGAAGAAAAGTCTAACTTAAAGACTTTGCTGTAAACAAAAGTGCTTCTCGGGAGACAACCCAAAATGTTATTTAATTTTATTATTGAGTCTGTCTTCCCAGACTTTAATACGGCGTATCCGCTCCATACCATACGGCGTATTGACTGTCTGGACGTTATCAGTCTTTATTTTTTGATGCACTTTAAAAACATTATTGTTAATTTTGCGAATACGCCGTATTCATTAACTTGATACGCCGTATCCACAGACTGACCTGTATTTAGTTTGTTTTATGTTAGAAACACAATTTCACAGTCTAACAAGAGAAGCTCGGTCTTGAAGAAATCTAGCGTTTCATAGCTCGTTAGTTGGTTAATTAATTAATGATTAATGTAATTGGGCTGTCAAAGAAAAAGCCCGGAAAGCCCAACAAAAGCCTAGAATGGGCAGAACCTTTTTAGTATAAATACACCTAGTTTAGTCAAAATTAGGTTAGACATTATAGCTAGTCAATATTGTTATTAGGGTTTCTAGCCACCAAAAGGTTTTCTTTCAATCATCAATAAAGTCTTTATTTTTCCTGCATCTTGATTCTACACATCATTGTTAAGGTTTGTATGAATGATCATGGAACCTACAATTGGTATCAAGAGCCTACAAGATTGATGAATTGATTTGGTTTGTGTTTTTTTTTCTTGATTTCGAAAAAAAAGAGGTTTCGATTTTTATTTGATTAATTGTTTGTTTTGATTTTTGATTCATAGATGGTTTGTGTTTAAATTGATATCATCAAAACCATCTCGTAAGTAATCAAACATCTAGTGATTTTTTTCTTTTGGTTCGATTTAATTAAAAGAAAAAAAGAGTCGATTTTTTTTTCTTATTGTTTGAGGTTCGAATATTAAAAAAAAAGAAGGGAAACACAAGTCTTGATCGTGTTTTGTGGATTGGATCGTGAAACACTTGTTTCTATTGTGCTGCTAACATCTCTCGCAGCGAATCTTTTTTTTGGTCACTCGTGGTGGTTTGTGCCAAGAAGTGTGTGTGCACCAAAGGTGTAAAACATGTTGTGTGTGTGGGTTTACACGTCCCACAAGAGATAGATGCTAGCAAGTGTGGTGTAGCCTCAAGATCATTAGTTTGATCCTGTTGATGTAACCGTCTTACCATTGATTATGTAAGATTGGGGCTTGTAGTAGTCATTATAGTTAGAGATGATGATGAAAAACCTTGTATTAATAACAATGATTCAATGTTTGAATATTCTGCCTTTGTTATTAATTTATCCTAGATAAGGTCTAAACAACCTGAGCTTAAACGATTCTTATCAATTGAGATATCAAATCCGTTCATAGTTGATAGTTTACTAAAAACTATAAGGTTATCATTTTACCTTGTTATTGCAACAAAGCATTGACTAGTCCATAGCAAACGGCTCATGGTAAAGACATATCAAATCCGTTGATAGCTGATAGTTTGCTAAAAACTATATTGTTCATACTCAAAGATTTGAAGACATCAAGAAAGCTAAGTACATGAAGCTTCCGCACCTCTGAAATCAAAGTTTTCTTCAAATGCTAAAGTCAAAATAATTAGAAGAAGAAAGAGTACTAAAGCTTTCATGATTACTGCAAGTATGAGCATGTCGGACCAAAGTTCAGCGAATGGCGAATTAAAGAGAAGATCACTAGTAATTCAAGATAATCTGAGATCAAGATGAAGTTATCAAATCTAGTAATTCAAGTTTCAAAGATTGAATTTCTACAGAAGCACAAATGCAAAACAAGTGAAGAACCGCAACGACAACGAGCTAATATGCTATGAATTCAAATATGTACGCTAAGAAGACCTCAAAAGAAGACCTCACTTAGGGGGAGATTGTTAGAAACACAATTTCACAGTCTAACAAGAGAAGCTCGGTCTTGAAGAAATCTAGCGTTTCATAGCTCGTTAGTTGGTTAATTAATTAATGATTAATGTAATTGGGCTGTCAAAGAAAAAGCCCGGAAAGCCCAACAAAAGCCTAGAATGGGCAGAACCTTTTTAGTATAAATACACCTAGTTTAGTCAAAATTAGGTTAGACAGTTTAGTTAGTCAATATTGTTATTAGGGTTTTTAGCCACCAAAAGGTTTTTCTTTCAATCATCAATAAAGTCTTTATTTTTCCTGCATCTTGATTCTACACATCATTGTTAAGGTTTGTATGAATGATCATGGAACCTACATTTTAGTTTAGTTTAAATTAACCGTAGGTACCAAGATAGGAATGCACCTGTTTTTCTTATATCTTACACAGGACCTCATGAACGAAATATCGACGAATATTGGTGGAGAATTTATGAATCTGTAAATCTTGAAGTGTTGGAGTCTTGAAACATTAAGACGGCTGTTCAACACACAATCTTGCTTATAAATGCAAATTGGAGAATCTACCGAGCAAAAATTAGGGGAGTTTCTCATTCTAATTCTTTTTAAATTCACGTATTTAATGTTTTATATATACAACGAGGACGTTGTTTAATTCAAGTGGGGGGATGGAATTAGAATAATCACTTGTCCAGATTTTCACAATAAAAAGCTTAAATTATGCTCAAATTTAAAAAAAATTCAAGCATACTTTTGTGAAATTACTTGTTACATAACCCGCACACAATAATCCTTGTTAGATATTGTGAGGATTTAACTTTTCTGTTTCCAAATGTTTACCCAAAATCCACAAAATATGAGTGTGTCGGTGATGTTGTAGACTTTAGAACTTTCCTTGGTATATCTATTCGAGACCACAATAATGAGTATTATAGATTCAGTTGGAGTAACTTGTTTAAATTGGTATATCTTAGGATTACAACCAAATCGCCTATACATGTTGTTTATTAACTAACTACACCGGTTAGTTAACCTCCCGTTAAACCCTTCCACTCTCATCTTTAGAGTGATGATCCACGAGAACAACCCGTAGAGCCAATCCTTTAGGAATTTACACCAACTATTTGTTCTGTTACACCCTTACACCTTAACCTACCCTGTTAGATTAAAGTTTAATTTACAGTTGCTAGTTGCTTAAAGTGTAAAGTTTGTATTTCCCGAGTCTTGTGTCATTTTCTATCTTTGGTGCGGTTGGAAATTTGCACATTGCAAATGGGAATGTATATTAGTAGTCAAAGCTCATGTGATTTTACTACCGTCATAATTATTGGTGAAACCAAAGAACGAAGAAATTAACGAAGGAATTATACGAAGGATCGATTATTCGTTGATACGTCTAAAAATCAACAATGTAGAGTATTGTACAAAGTGGAAGATATCGCCACTTTCCTTGTAAAGTATGTAAAGTTTTTGGATGATTGGGAAGTTGATCGTTACGGGAATGCCAACTTAGGTTGTTGTTTTTGATCTATGATCAAGACGTTGTAAATAGTCGTGTCTTTGTCATAATAACGGTCGGGAAAAAAGTGTCTAGCAACTTGTACTTTAGGCTTAATCTATTTGTTTCTTGATTTTTATTTAACAATAATTTACTTCCCTCTCACCTAATGATTAGCCGCTGGTTTTACGTGAATGAGGATGTGATCGAGCGTGCATGTCTATTTCGTCGTTACGGCCATGTATGCATGTCTCAGCAGCCTTATTGGTTTTTGAATTTTGTTGAAAGTTAGAAGGTTCCTACCCTGTATCATTCTTCATCCTAACCGTTGGTTAAATTCGAATGGGGATGTGATCAAACACACATGTCTATCCCGGCGTTCCCGATGTGTATGTGTGCTTTAGCTGCCTTGTTGGAGAGGTACTTCTGGTAAAAGATTGTAGAATGATCAAACCGTACGCCTTTCCATACAAAAACCCTATATTTAACTTTATAAACTTGTTACTCCTTGGCTTTAGTAGTGGAGATGTGTATCCTTGCCAAGCTTATGATAGAATACTCGTCACGACCGAGCAATTGAGCGAATTAGTTACATGTTACCACATAGATTAGTTGAGTGATTTGAGTGTTTTCATCTTCCTATTTCATGAGGTGTTTTGGTTGTGTACTTGTAATAGATCGAAAAAAGTGCTTTAACGGAAAATATCCTTAAGGGATACATTTTTATAAACTTCTAAAGGCTACTTGAGGACAAGAGGATTCAAGTGGGGGGATATTTGATGACATCAAATAACGTCTATTTTATAGCATCATTTATCCCATGTTATTAACCCATTTTGTATAGTTATTGCAAAGAATTGTTACTTAATCGTTTATATTTGAGAATTACAGTAATTATGGAGTAATTGGTAAAACTTAGCAAAAGGCGCGCATTCCAGAGCTTAAATGAAGATATTTTTAAGATTACTGTTTTTGAAAACCAATACGCCATATCCATCAAGGAAGATACGGCGTATCCGTGCCTGCACTCACCAAAGACCACAAAAGGAATGAAGATCAATACGCCGTATCTAGAGGACTCAATACACCGTATTCAAGATATGGAATCAATATAATATTCTGGAAGATATCAAACGTTGTGCCTACTCCAAGAAACCCCTAATACGTCGTATCCAATACATGGATACGCCGTATCCAACCGACTACCAGACCTTATAAATAGAAAACTCAAAAATGAGTTTTAAGTGTGCTAAATCATATTCTTGATACCTAAACCACAAAAGTCGATTTTCAGAGGAGAAAAAGAGTAGAAGAGGTCGAGCAACGTATTTAATTCCATAAGATACATCGTGTAATTCCATATACTTTAGTAATCGTTCAGTTTTTGGTATCATTCATTAACTCGGTTACTTTACCTTGGCTAAATTATTACTCTTGTATTTATTATGACGTTTGAAGGCTAATACCTACGGGTATTAGCCATTATTATGAAGATCTGAATGTTTGGTATTTTTTTAAATCGATTTCTTGATTTATCGTTGAGTGCTTGTTTATGTTTATCAATTTATACTTGTTTACGCGCTTTTATATGTGACCTATCATTCAACTGGATCTAGCAAAGTGGACCAAGCAGATCTAGAGTCCGGGATAGCTCTCCATATAATAATTTATACATCTAGAATAATAGTTACACAAGTATTGTCCTTCTAAGTCTGTGTCTAGGATACGCTTCGGGCTTAACTAGTTAATTAGATATTGCTGATGGTTTTTTGATCATGTTGACTAGCAGGTGACCTAGATAATTCAATAAATAATGTTTTGATTCCATTAGATAGTTGGACAAGTGGACTACTAGTGTATAGATTGCCATTAAGCGGTAAGTGGGTAAAGTCTCTATGAGCTAGGGTTTAACAAGATCACCATTGCTTTAATCCCTAAGATAGATTATAATCAGCAAATAAGGATGTTTTATGCGGATGCTTTAATTGTGAAAGAATTAATGTGTATAGGTCTTAGGATGATGTAACGCCTAAGTCTTAAGAATGATATGCCACCTCGAGAGAAGAAATCATTGCACTAAATAAACAAACCAACGTTCTAATCGGATTAATAATGGTTAATACGGTTTTCTTATATAAGGTTTGACCGCTCTTTTATCTTTTGTCTATTAGCTTGCATGGGTAACAGTGTCTTGAATTGATTGTAGTCACCAACCAAACCATGCCAGTCTCTCAGGTTTAAAACCCCATTTTCCCATTAGAATTAGGATTTAGACTGACATAGGTTTAACATAGGTTTATATTAGAATAGAATTAACATAGACTAGATAACCAAGATATTAATTAAATTGATAGATTTAACCTCGCTCTCAGTGATCGACACCCTACTTACCATAAAACTACTATCGATCGGGTACACTGCCCATTAAAGTGTTGTTTTTGGTTTAGTCGGCAAAATATAAATTTGAAACTTGAATCAATAAAATATACACCACACAACGACATATCAGGTTGTATGGATGGCTTCTTTCTTTTTACCCTTTATCCTTACAATTCTTTTTAATTCTTCAACCCTTTCAACGTTAAACCAACGCGTCCTCATTATCACCTTGTTGGGTTTGTTTCGGTGATAACTCATGCCTTGGATAACATTCTTCCCGATCTCACTTTACTCTATTTATTCAATCATACCTAGGACTTCTACTCTATCTAATGGAGTGTTCCTGGGTAGATCCCTCTGGTTCTGGCTGGATCATTGAACAAAATACCTATTCTTAACCGTCTTATAACACCGTAAAAAGCAACAGTTGGTCGGTCTTTGGTATTTCTATAGTAGCCATAAAACCATTGAAAAAAATCAATCAACGTGTTTGAGAAATCATTTATATCACATTGAGAGTGTTCTATATCACCAAAAAGCTCCCCCTAAACATATTCATCATATTATGAAAGAGTTTTGCACATGCGAGGATGGGAACGTACTTATAATCAAGAGATCTTATTCGTTATTAAGCCGTATTGATCACATTTTAATCACTATTCTCCCCCTTAAAAATTGCATATGTGGTGACAATTTTTGATAATTAGTGAATTAAAAACAAGTTAATGTCCGGAATTTACATGAGTCTAACTAGGTCTTGGGAGAATAGGAGTGCATGCATAATGAACTAATTATGATACTCCCCTTCAATAATAGAATAGAGTGAAACTTTGGAGTAGGATGTTGAGCACACAATTTTGAAAGAATTTGAAATTTCTTTTTGATAATATCTTGAAAAATTTTGCTCAACAGGAAAATGATTTTATATTTATCGTATTAATTACCATTTCCTTGTTGCTTCTCTTGAGCATTCACAAACTTTGAATGTTTGTATGACAATGCTCAAGACTGAGAAGATATGAACTTTCTGTTGTTTAGGATAAATGTACATAAATGAACATTTTCTTTTCTTTAGAGATTGAGTCCTAAGCTTACATTTACTTAGAAGTCGTAGAGAAAATTTTGAAAGGACATGTTTTGAAAGCATTTGAAACTCTCGCTCGAACTTCATTTATATACCCGTGTCAATATTAATCAACATTTCTAGGTACGTAAATGTTATCGATTGTCGAGAGACATGTCGAAGAAGAGTATTTTTGGTATTTTTGAAATTTTTTGATTTTGTATTTTGCTTTATAGGTTTTATATATTTTTTTGTTTTTCTGATAAAATATATACAATGAATTACCAAGATTTTGCAAGACGTTCAAGTTCCTAAGGAGACAAGCTGCGCATACCAAGGCGACGAACTAAATAGTTGAATCGATCCACTAAAAGAGCTTTGGTGAAGAGGTCGGCCAGTTGGTAATCCGTCTTGACAAAATACAGTTCAATCGTACCCTTTTCTACGTGCTCCTTTATGAAATGGTAGCGGACAGCAATGTGTTTGATTCTTGAGTGTTGGACCAGGTTGCAGGATATGGCTATGACTGATTTTGAATCATAATTGATAGGAATCTTGTTGAAGTGAAAGCCATAATCAGTTAACTGTGTCCGCATCCAAAGGACTTAGGCACAACAAGCGGATAAAGACACATATTCTGCCTTCGCAGTTGACAACGCCGTACAGTCTTGTTTCTTTAAGGACCAGCTAACCAGCTTTTCACCTAAGAATTGAGCTCCACCAGAAGTACTCTTGAAGGTGTCTTTACATCCCGCATAATCAACATCTGAAAATCCAATTAGTTCAAAACCAGAATCCTGCGTATACCAGATACCCATATTAACAGTTCCCTAGAGATAACAAAAGATCATTTTAACCTCCTTAAGGTGCTTCTCGGTTGGCTTAGCCTGGTACCAAGCACATAAACAAGTATCATGTACAATGTCCGGTCTGCTTGACGTAAGATACATTAGGGCACCAATCATGCTACGATATTTTATTGCATCGACTAGAGACCCATTTTGATCTATGTTAAGTTTGTCTTTGATCCAAAGTCATACCCAGCTGTGCAATCTGCCTATTACGAGGGTTTAATGAAATTCTCTAGTTGTTGTTGGTTGGTGTTGAGTAGTTTAGTTTGAATGCCTTAGCCATTAGAACAAGTGCCATGTTCATTGCAGTTGTGGGATCTATAATGTCTTTAGGATTTGGCATTGGTTGTTGCATGTAGTTTGTGTTAAATGATGGTTATGGGTTAAAGTTGTTGTTAAGTTGTGGTTGTTGCATGTAGGTAACCAGTGATGGTTGATCTTGGTGAAACACAAGATAATTGTAAAGAGTGTTAGAATTTGCCATAAGTGCCAAAGGATCATGTGCTCTTGCTAGTCGTTCTACCCTCAGTTCATTTACCTCCGCCTGATTGTATTTCAAGAAATCATACAACTTAGTGTAATCTACTTCATGTAAATCCTTTGTTTGGTGAACAATGGTAACATGTCGTCTCCATTGTGGTTGTAAGTTGTTTAGAAACTTGAGATTGCTGGCAATCTTTTCTGGAAAGTATTTGTTTCTTTTGAAATCATTCATTAGCTTTGAAAAATGATGATAGTAAGACTCAATTAATTCCCCATCAGTAGAAGTAAAGATTTCCCATTCATTAAACAACTTAGCCTTTTTGTCTTGAATCCCAATATCAGAACCTTTCATCATTTGCTGAACACGTAACCAGATTTCTTGAGCAGTTTCGCAACTATCAACAGCAGCATAGATGTCTTCAGGAAGACCCATGAAATAATTTGAATGGCTTGATCATCAGCTTCCATTTGCTTTACTTCCTTTACAGTAAGTTCATCATCAGTCTGCTCATGAAAGGTTTCAGCAATAAGAACTTCACGGTCTGGATGACTTGGTTCAGGAATCATTCGTCTGACATATGGACTATTCATAATGGAGTTATAGGTTAACTTTCCATTTGGTTTACTCTTTGCATAACGAAGAAGATGAGAAGACCATGGAACATAGTTGTCTTTGTTAAGCATAGGTGGACGATTTTCAGAACCAGCAGCATAAATGTCTTATTGAGTCGACATTGCAAAATTGATGTGAAATGATAAGCAAGGATCATTTTAGTGATTGGTAATTATGATAATGGAGTTCAAGTTTATGGGATTTTACAATTCTATGATTTAAACCGAGAAATAAATGATTCTTTCATGGGATTTTACTAAATCAAGAAGAAATCGTGAAAATTAGATAAAGTTTAAGTCTTTGAGAAATTTAGTGTATAAATCACCTAAGGTAATGGTGTAAATCTCCTTTAGACTGTGTATAAAAAGCACCCTTTAAGACTTCGTATAAAAAGCACCCTTTAAGACTGCGTATAAAAAGCGCCCTTTAAGACTTCGCATAAAAAGCGCCCTTTAAGACTGCGTATAAATAGCGCCCTTTAAGAACGTATAAATAGCCGTCTCTGAATACGTATAAATCGCCGTCTCTGAATACGTATAAATCGCCATCTCTGAACATGTATAAATCACCGGATTTCAATACTTATAAATCGCCGTCTCTGAAAACGTATAAATCGCCGGATTTCAATACATATAAATTGCCGTCTTCAAACGTATAAACCGCCGTCTTAAAAAACGCGTATAAGTAGCCGTCTTCAAAAACTTCAAATTACTTAAAGACACATTTTTTGACGTTTTTGCTTAATTTTTCTTGTACAACTTACTATCGTGAGCCTAGTAGAAGCATAAAAACACAAACTTTAAGGTTTTTAACACAAAAATTTCCGGTTTAAGATTTTGAACACAAAACTTTCGAACCACAAAAAAACCTTTTAAAGGATTAAAAAATTAATGTTTTTCTAGGAACCACTTGTACAACTAACTTATAATAATATGTAAGATGCATAAAAATGAAACTTTTATGGTTTTAAACACACAAAAAAATTTCTTGTGTGCTCGGTACCAAAAAAAGGCAACAAAAACAAAAAAACTCACACAACAATCACCAAAAACTCCTTGGCTCTTGATACCACATGTTAGGCTATCATTTCATCACCACAAAACACACAAAATAAAAGAAAATCTTAGAGAGAAAAAGAGGGTTTAGAGAGAGAAATAAAAGAAAGAAAATGGTGACTTCTGTTATGAGAAAATAAGAAGCAACACCCTTCCTAACAAGCTAGGAAGGGTTTATATACCCTATAGAGGGACGAACCTAATGTGGGCTTTCTAAGGCCTTATTGGGCCGAATACAAAGTAACAAATAAGCTTTAGCACGACACCTAGGCCCAATTTACTTAATTAATTTTCAAAAACTATGTTTTCCTATACAAGGCTCGGCAATATTAATGACCATCACTTTACATAAAAACATGGCTAACAGTACTCAACCTCGTTTGCCCGTTTGGTTCCTTGATAATGAGGACACTCATACGGGGTCCTTTTTTGGCACTGTTGTTGCCCGTTTGGTCCCTGATGTGTATGCATAACGACGGTTATTTGCATCATTATCTTGGCCACATCACCTTTCCACTAAAGGGTAAAATTGTCTTTTTAACATTAAATTTCCATTGCACCGTTGGTCCTTTACGACTTTGTTAATACAATGCTTTTTACTGTTCAATATTTTTGTCTTTTTCCGATTGCACGGTTAGTCCCTGTGAGGTGTCTTTTCTCCCGACTTAATTACTTTTTTCCCGCCATTTATGGTTGTTTATCATTTTTGAAACATTCTACAAGGAAGGATAATCAAACACTAGCAGATGACAGAATAAATTCATAAACCTTATGATTAACTTTTTTAGATCTCATATCATACATTGCAAAAGGAGGAATGAAACCATTAAGGTAATCATCAGCAACTTGACTAGATCCTATATCAAAAATCTCACGCAGAGTCTTTGATATTAGGTTGTATTCTACAACCTTTCCAGACAAGTTAATCACCAAAAAAGAATCCTCTTCCTGTTCTCCCAAAAGAATGCTCCAAATAATGGACTGAATCGACCATCCTTCAGGAAGTGGACTCCTAAAGTCATTAGCATCAACAAGGTACTTAATCAACCACACATAACACCCTTTCTCGTATATAGTAAACTCGCTAGAGCCAATATAACCTCTATGAACAAGAAGCAAACACCCACGCGACTCGAACAATTTCCCTTCCAGATGCAACATGTGAGGTACATGTATGGTTATTATCATTGGAAGCATATTGCTATAAGACTCAAAGAAGTTTCTTCCCTATTGTAAGCCTTAAGGGATTTGTATGGTTGTTATAATCGGATGCTCGTCGTCTTCAATATTTAACTTGTAATGGGTAAGCTGCCTATCCTCAGTTTAGTTTTAAGCTAATGTAAGGCATTATTCTAATAGATTGCACTATAAAAATGTACAAAAAAGAAGTAGCTAAACCGCTCCATGCACAGGCTCTAATTGCCTGTATCTGAAGAGTAAATTTGTATAACAATCTCAGAAGATTTGCTTCCAGCATGTACCACTTTGTAGTAAGGTGATTTTGTAAGGTTAAATGCCAATCTTAATCCAACACATCCGTAAAAATTTGAATCATCATGCACGTAATCTGGTTGCGGAAGCATTTTAAACAAATTAGTGGATGGATTATACACGTAATCAAAATGAGTTCCCTCCAACTGGTACACAGAAGTAAACCATTGCAAGACTGCAAGATGTTAACATTATCAACTGCCTCGGTGGAGCCAAGAGTGAATGACTTGTCGATAGTGTATTTTCTTTACTTAATTCTGGGATCTAACGAGATAAAATCACAATGTAATGAAGATCTAATGTGATTAACAAAAAGGCCAACGGGAGGATCAACTTTAGTGATTTTGCTGCAGTTAAGGGTGAAAATATGGGATGTAAGAATTCTTAGCCATTGTTTTGATACGGTTGTAAACAGATGAATACAAAGAATATGTAATCGGATTAATATTTCGGTCAAAAGTTCGCCGTTTGTAAGGACTACATGTGGTGGTGCAGAGTTTTCTTGAGCATGTGTTTTGCGCTTTTCAGACATCATTTCCAATATCTAGTGAACTTTTGATAAAGTGAATTTTTAGGGAAGAGTTAATATTATTGGTTGTGGATGACTTAATTTATGGTTGTTGTAGTATGTTTGACTACATTTACTCTTAAATAACAAAACCAAGATGTGTAGATAACAAGCTAAAACCAAGTTGTGTGGGATGAAATTTGCAATCATAGTGTATTTTTATTTCACCTATTTATATGAAAAGTTATGGAATTTCTTTCGTCCTTTAGCTTTTTGATATTATTTCTTGTTTTGTCCCTGAACTTAGAGTCCCATACTGTATATTTTCCTGCCAATTATACACATTAAATGCAATGTATCGAGCCGTGTAAGAAACAATACACATTTACCTTTGAATTGGACTGTCAACTGCATTTACTTTCCTTTATTGATATTAAAAGGGTGATACCCCTATCGATTGTGTTGATATTGATGATTTTTTTATCATTAAATTAGACCGTTACTATTACATTGATATTTGTCAACAGAAATAAGACTCCCCATGTTGTTAGTTAACATGGTTTTAATGTGTGTTACAAAATATGTAACATTATGTCACACTATATAATATAGATAAATCTCACCATTTAATAATGTACACGTGTGTTGTATTTATCTTGTTACAGCCTTGGTCCCTTCGTGTGTTCCTTTATCTATTTTTGTTATTTAAGGGGTCAAACCCCCAGTCATTTGCATACCCAAAAAACCCATTGAAGCAAATAATAGATTCAACATTAACTTTAAAAATTGATGCTTTTCCACGTCTAGATGAACTCTCCGTGGCTGCTAATTCTAGGTCTTTGTTTGATGTAATGATGCTATACTTTGAAAGGGAAACGACGAATGATCTTGAGTTTGCAGTCGACCTACACAACTTATGGGTGCAGTTTATAGATCACAAAAATGATAGGAAGTTGTATATAAGTGAACTTGAAGGAGTGCCTTCATCATTGATGTTCTACAATTGCTGTCAGTTTCTACATCAATTTCAACAGAATGATTCTATTAAATTATTAGAGCTGAAGAAGATGATCACTGAAACTTATCATGAAATAAAAATATTGATTTTGTTTATGTTATGAAGAATATGTGATTGGGTTGTTCATGTGTTGGTTAGGTTGTGTCATTTTGTGTCATTTTCCCCTATGTTGTTTATCCAGTCGATGTTTATGTAAAAACTTTGTTTGGTTCCTTAAAATTGTGATGTTGTTAATTATCGATTTCGTTCCTTAAACTTTTTGAGGTTACTGATTATTCCTTATATACAACTTGGGAATTTATTACACACACATTAAGTCCAACTGTTTTTATAAAAATAGGAAATAATCGTTCTAAAGGTGCATTCCCATGTGGACAAGAAAGATTGTATCCTACACCATTGGTCCCTAAGGTTAGTTTGGTCTATTTTCCTCTCCTGCCTTCCACGTGTCTTTCAAAGGAAGATTTCTTTAGGGACTAAGAGTGTAATATTAGTGTTATTTAATGAAAGTGACATAGAGCCTTGTGAATGTCAGTTACTTAGCCGTCATGTATGTGATATCTAATTATTAGATTCACTATGGAACCACTAACATGAGTTGGTATTTGCTATTTAAGGGTAGTTACCTAAATCTTTTTCAAACCATATATAACCTAACACAGCCAACAACACCAAAAAAACCAATGGCTTTCCCACGTCTACAAGAACTTATAGTTGCGGAACACTCTAACAATTTGACTGACGCAATGTCAGTCTATATTCAAAGGAAGAACAACGATGATCTCCAATTTGCAGCTAGATTAAGTCAACTTTGAGAGGTCTTGTAGAGTAAGGTTCACGAACACAGACTCTTAATAGCCGAGCTTAATGTGTTTGAAGGTTCGTTAGCATTGTAATGTGCCGAGTTTCTTAAGAATTTATCCCAAACTAAAGTGCTTAAGATGTTGGAGATAAGGAAGACGATAGCGGAAGTGCACATTCAAGTGCATAAAAAGATAGATTTTCTTACAGTAATGAGGTTCTATTGATTAGATTGTGGATATTTTGGTAATCTTTTGGTTTATTTTTTATGTAGATGGGGATGATGATGTTGGGTTGTATCTTTTATGGTTTTATGTGCATGGGGATGATGATGTTGGGACTTGGGTAGCATATTTTGTGGTTTTATTTAGATAGGGATGATGGTATTTGGGTTGTCTTTTTTGTACATACATTAAGCCATTAATATATGTTAGTGTTTATCTATCGTGTTTGTATTTTGATTTCATCATGTTATTGATCCTTGTTTGGGTGTGTGAATAAAGTCTACCATTTATGAGTCAAACCATAATGCATACTAACATGTCATACCACTCGTACATTTCATATCCTGTTTGACCATTTCAAGTCAAAGTATGTGAATATGTGTGAATAGATGTAAGGGATTAAGCGTTTGATCAAGAAGCTAAGAGGCACATGCATCACTAGTCAGGGAACATACACCCTCGACTATAACCATCCTTACCTCCTATGGAAATGCATTGATTGGACTACGTAGTTTCATCTTTCATAACTCACTATTCTAATCATCATGCACTGCCCACCCAAACCATTTACCTTTCTCAATGGGAAAACCTTCCTTGTGGTACATTTAACTAGTTAGACTTACAAACTGACCCAATATAATCAACTAGTCCCTCCCAAGGCCAACTGAAATGGTTATAAGGATCAATAAAGAAGAATTTTCCCATTAAATTGGTCCGTAAGAAAATCATAAACTTTCCTCAAGGAAGAAAAAGTTTCTGATAGATTCACAATTATTGTTATGCCAAACACCCCTACTTCTCCGGAGAACAATTATTTTGGTGTTTTAAATAGAATCTCCCATAGGTCAGCAACTGAGGGATCAAGCGTGTTATAAAATGAAAGTATTATGCATAATTTTGTTCCTTCCATTTTCAGCATTTATGTTGTTATTACTCCCGACTACTTTTTGTTGACCAACAACATTCTTTATCACATTAACCACTCTCTTTTACCGCATTATATATTACCCTAATGCTTTTCCTTTGTTTATCACATCAAACTACAATCACAATGCCTCAAGATAATGGTTATTCGTTTGTTGAGGTACAAGAAGATGGTACTAAAACAATATGCATTGACTGTTAGTTCGAAGCACAACCTGGCCTTGGTATGTCATTTGCTACAAGGCCTAAACTTGATAGAGAAGCCATGTGGGTTCACTGTTAAATGCACCATTCTCGAACGGGTCACATAACAACTAATAGAGGTCTGGCTGCAACTAGTACAATGGGTTTAGTAGTGGGCTAAGGCTTGGGAAGGAGAAACACAACTATACCTGTTAAGGGGTGATTATTTATAGGCCTAGGAGTTTGAAGCACTACTACGGCAGCTTTAGCTGGTGGTTCAGTTACAACTAGAAGTATAGCTATACTTGAGGTCATTGATGATTGTATGTCTCCACAATGTACTAACAGTAGTGAAGACAAGACTCAACCACCTGCTACTCATGGAACAAGATCCCCAACCTCTAAGTCATTGACTAAGTGAACCACTTGAATGCTATGCTATGGTGTATTAGTTAAGATATGGAACTCAACTGCTATGTTATTTTTGTTATGTTATCATAATCTAACTAATATGTTGTGTTTTTTATGTTATCATTATCCAACTGCTAAGTATGTTATAACATTCATAATTAATGCAATTCTTATACAGCCTTATGAATGTTAGTCAATGAGCCTTGTAAATATCGTTGCA
This sequence comes from Tanacetum coccineum, assembly GCA_026074375.1. NCBI lineage: Eukaryota > Viridiplantae > Streptophyta > Magnoliopsida > Asterales > Asteraceae > Tanacetum > Tanacetum coccineum. The sequence continues at coordinate 32,238 of BQNB010016606.1, read as the reverse complement.
ATTCTTATACTAACCTTTTCTTACCACTACCCTGTTTGACTAAATGAGAAACTTTGTATCTGTTGACCCTTGTTTGGTTTTAGAGACGAAACTTATATTATGCATAATTTTGTCCCTCTATTTTTAGCATTTATGTTGTCTTTTCATGAAATGGACCATCGGTGATAGTTTATTAGTTATGCTGATAGTTTGACTTGGGCAAGTGGTGAGTGGTATTTGACTTTGAGATTTACCCTACTAGAAAAATACTTTAGGTGCAAATTTCGTCCCTGCCATTTTGGTCTTAGATTCTCCTCTTGTATTCTCTATTTAATGATGTCTTGAGACTCAGATACTCCACCAAATTATACTTTCTATTCCATTCTAAGTATTCCAGCAACATCTTCAAAAATAACTAGATATCGATGATGATGTCACAAAAGCGCAGAACACGTGCTCGAGAAAACTCTACACCACCACATGTAGTCCTTACAAACGATGACCTTTTGACTGAAATATTAATCCGATTACCTATTCTATGTATTCATTTGATTACAACCATAACAAAATAATGGCTAAGAATTCTTACATCCCCGGTTTTCACCCTTAACCGCAGCCAAATCACTAAACTTGATCTTCTTGTTGGTCTTTTTGTTAATCACATTAGATCTTTGTTTGAATGTGATTTTGTGTCGTTAGATTCCAGGCTTCGGTCAAAAAAATCTGCTATGGATAGCTCTTTTTACTCTTGGCTCCACTAAGGAAGCTGATAATGTTAAGATCTTGCAGTCTTGCAATGGTTTGCTTCTGTGTACTGGTTCGGGGAGGCTTGTTTTTTATTATGTATATAATCCATCTACTAATCAGTTTAAAAAGCTTCTGCATCCGGATTGCTCGCTTGATAATTCACCTTATTATAGAAGTGTTGAATTGGGAATGGCCTTTGATCCTACAAAATCGCCACACCACAAATTGGTGGATGCTGGACGCACATCTTGTGACATTGATATACAAATTTATTCTTTAAATACAGGAAATTAGAGCCTGTGCAGGCACTATTTTAACTACTTCAGTTTTGATCATTTTGATAGTGCAATCTATTGAAATGATGCCTTGCATTGGCTATAAACTAAGAATAGGCTGCTTATGCCTTACAGATTAAATATTGAAGACCATGAACATCCAATTATAACAACCATACAAATTCCTCAACGGGGAATGAACTTCCTCGAGTCTTATGGCTATATGGGTCCAATGCTAATACTCATACAAATACCTCACTTGTTGCATCTGGAAGGGAAATTGTTTGAGTCGCGTGGGTGTTTGTTTCTTGTTTGTATAGATGATATTGGCTCTAGCGAGTTTACTATCTACGAGATGATGATAGGGTGTTCTGTTTGGCCGGTTAGGTACCGTGTTGATACTGATGACTTTATGACTCCACTTCCCGAAGCTTGGTCGATTCGGTCTACTGTTTGGAGCATTGTTTTGGGAGAAAGGGAAGAGGACTCTTTTTTGGTGATCAACTTGTCTGGAAAGGTTGTACAATACAACCTAGTATCAAAGACTCTCCATGAGATCTATGATTGTGGATCTAATCAACTTGATGATAACCATGATGATGATGATGATGAGCTCCTTCAGCAATTTGAAGCTGAATATAACGTTTATGAGTTCATTCCGTCTTTTTCAAGTGTGTGATTAGCCGTCTTTGCGTAATGTTTGTTTGAATTTGCTATTAGATTAACTACTTTAGGTATTTTGGGTCTGTCTAAAGGTTGTTTCAGTTTAGTTAGCATTCTATGCTTTTGATTGTTCAAGTAATATATTTATAAATTTGACTTTTACTAGTCAACATAGGTGTACAAAAGTCAAAATGGATTAGGATGTGAACACAAATTATGCTACATATTGACTTTAAAAAGTCATTCTAACCACATACTAGTAGAAGCACCAGAAGCAAAATGCACAAACATTTAAGTTTTACTAACCACAATAAAGTTATATATCTAAAAGATTGGGATAGAAACCCATCCAGCAGTGTTGTTGGCAACCCATACAAAAGCAGAGGTAAATGTACCAAGACCAAAACAACAATGTTAAAGTTACATTATAACACCCCCATTTTCATATATCTCAACGGAAAGGTCCTTTGGGGTGCTACGTATAATTATAACAACTCAAGCATAGAAAACGACTCAAAAAGAGACGTTTTAAAATACATTCATTTGAATAAAAGTTTTCATCATAGGTCCCAAATCGTTTTATGATTCATACAACATTTTTGAAATATTCTTCGAATGACATTTATTTAATGGGCCTTCAAAACATTTGGTTTTTCCATAAGCGTTAACCAAAATCTCCATCGCCGAATTACCTTCAAGGACCTGAGATAAAACATGCTAAAACGTCAACAATAATGTTGAGTGAATCCATAGAGTTTATATATAAAAACCATAAAAATATGTTGGGGTTCCCAACATCTAATCTCCGAACACAAGTATCATTTCTCAATATTCATCAGGATATAACGATGTGGCCAAACAAAGTTATATCGGGGGATTATTTATAAGTCTCATGACATTGAACGTTACCATCTAATTATGTTGGGGTTCCCAACAAGGTATGCCCACTATACACCCTCGCTATGAGTGCCATATTATTCTCTTTACAAAGTATCCGGTGTGTCATTTCCCGACACATGACGATAGCCAGTCGTCACGGATTGGAGGTGGCAGCCTCCAAATAGTACTATTCCATGTATAAGCGTATGCCATCTACCGGCAATTAACAATTCATGATTTCCGCGGGTCTTTTATCTAGCGAGTTAAGCTAACTTATAATAATCCAGGCAACTAGCATACAATCTCCCTTGTGTTCTATTTTTAAAAACAAGCATGTTATCTCCCTCGCGGGTTTATAAAACAATTAAAGTGTAAAAATGCGAGGCTATGAACTCACTTAGTGTTGTCGGACAAGAATATCGATGAATAAAAACTTCGGATGTAGGCGCGTCAATCAACCAAGACATATACAAATTGTAACGGGCCTTAGGTTTCTAGTCGATAAAAATAAATGATAACTCAAAAATTAAAAAAGTATATGTAGATACATGTAGATTATATGATGATCATTTTTTTTTATTCTATTACTCTTGAAATATAATTATTTCACACTTCAAGTTTTCTAGGTTTTTAACTTGTTTTTATTAGCCATTTTACTAGTATTGTCCAAATTGGTCCAAAAAGCCCAATAGGCCCAATAAGGAAGCCCATTAAGTTATTAGGTTGATATTCTTAACCCAAGACCAGGTCTTAGCCCATTAATTAAGCCCAAGTCGGCTTAAAGCCAAGTTCAATATGTCTATTTTAATACATTAGGCCTAGTGGCCCAATCTGTACAGCAAGGTCAGAATCCACTAGTTTTAGTATTTTGACCATATCTCACTCAATATTCACTTTCTAGAAATCATCCAATTTGCCACTTGTTCATAAAACAATTATCTACAACCTAGTGTAATCAAATCCATCATCCAACTTACTCAAAATCACGAAACCTACTGTTCATCACAGCCTATAAATTTTATGATCATTTCACTTGTTTAGATGACTATTTTAGCTAGTTTTAAATCTAGATTCATACACACAAATCCCATTTTAATCCTTGATCATCATATATCATGCATGTACATATACACTTGGAAATCAAAAGAAAACATAAGCATAACTCATGAGATTTTTACCACAAGGAATGTGTAGAAAATGATCAAATGATCAACAATAAACAACAAGACTTGATGTAGACTTCAAATCCAAGCTTAGTCTTTACTCCAAAAATATTCATTGCATGTGTGATTTTATTGGATAGATACGTAGGAAATGACGAGAGGATTCGGAAAATATAAGTTGGTCATTGTGTATGTGACGTTTTTCGGCAACACGGCGGTTTCCGGTCACCAGAAAACTTTTCCGGCGGCGAATTCCGGTGTCATGGTGGCCGGCCATAAGAACACATACTTACACCTTTTTGTTTTGTTACAAATGAAATGAAATGGAAGGAAATATGTTTATATACTTCCCTATTTTGAGCTTTTGGCAAAAATAGTCCTCCCTTCCTTTCTCTTTTATATTTTTGACACGCCGCACTTTTGCTTAAATAAAAACCAACTATCGTGGCTCGGGATTAAACATTCGAGACCATTTTTATTTCCGTCATCTTTTTCTTGGTTTAAAACATTTAATAAAATGTGTACATTTAAAATGCGAGTCCGACTCAAGACAAGGAACATTGACGACGAAGTCCGACAAATATATTTAACAAAAATAATGCATCGACAATGCGCGTCATAATTTATTTATGAAGCTAAAAAAACGTTTAATGGTCGCACGGTCAAACGTTGACTCGCGGATTGAAGAAAATAATATTTATCAATATTTCTCGCAATAATATATAAAAATAATAATTAACGACAAGTAAGAATTTTAAATGTCGACGATAAATCATACAGGAAGGACTTACACTTGACATTTTAGTCAACTTCACATATAAACCCAATTTGACTACCAAAACACATAGATACTCATTTTTTTATTAAAGAAAAATCTCTTAAGTACCACATGCAAGACATTTGCCAAGTGTCTTATGCATGTTTAAGATTCAACACCAAGGGGACACCTAGCTCTTTGGTGTGTCCGCCCCTATGGGTGATAAATAAGTGGGGTGAGTCGTTTAACTTGTCTCATAATTTGTAAATGCGGGTATTATCAAATTCCGATATTTAAAAAGGTACGATTTGTAGTCGTTTTTCGTAAAACGTAAAAATAGTACGAGACACGAAAAATAAAAACGAATGTAATAAAAATATTTCTACGGCATTTTGGAAATATAAACGTCGATGCTTAACGTAGGATTCGCCGGTTCTTTGTAAACGTCACGTAAATTACAAATGTAAGCCCTAATTCTCCCGGTTAGTCGTGAGTTCATATCTCAACATAAAATTGAAAAATATATTTAATACTCGAGAATAAAATAACGACCTGAAATTGACGGATTGTCACAGCATTTCCCCCTAAAAAGGGATCTTCGTCCCTGAAGATCAATTCATCTTGTCGCCCGCTTCTTATTAAAATCAAAGAGATGAGGGTATTTCTTCCACATCTGGTCCTCCCGTTCCCAAGTATATTCCGGTCCATGACTCGAGTTCCATCGAACTTTAACTATAGGAATCCGACTTTGCTTAAGTTGTTTCACTTCTCTATCCATGATTTCAATGGGTTCTTCGATGAAATGCAACTTCTCGTCGATCCTTACTTCGTCGAGTGGAATGATAAGATCTTCATCTGATAAACATTTCTTTAAATTCGACACATGGAATGTATTGTGTATTCCTTGAAGCTCTCGGGGTAATTCCAGTTTATATGCCACCGGACCTACTCTTGATAAAATCTTGAATGGTCCAATATAACGGGGACTTAATTTCCTACGTTTTCCAAATCAAACAACAACTTTCCACGGTGATACTTTCAGCATAACCTTGTCACCCACTTTGAACTCCAAAGGTTTACGTCTTACATCCGCATATCTTTTCTGTCTACTATGAGTAGCCAATAATCGGTTCTTGATTTGCACAATCATTCCCGTCGTTTCACGAATCATTTCCGGTCCCGTGAGTTGGACATCTCCAATCTCACTCCGGCATATAGGCGATCTACATTTTCTTCCGTAAAGAGCTCCGAAAGGTGCGGCTTTAATACTAGTGTGATAACTATTATTGTATGAGAATTCAGCCAAAGGTAAGTGCTTATCCCAGTCACTACCAAAGTCAATCACGCAAGCACGCAACATATCTTCCACTGTCGGTATCGTTCTTTCACTCTGACCATTAGTTTCAAGATGGTAAGCAGTGTTTATATCTAAATTTGTCCCAATGACTTTTGAAGGGATCTCCAAAAATCCGGATGTAAAACGAGGGTCTAGGTCCGAAATAATCGACACGGGCACTCCGTGCCTACAAACAATCTCCTTTAAATATAATCGAGTAAGCCTCTCCATCTTAAACTTCCCATTCATCAGAATAAAGTGAGCAGATTTAGTCAATCGGTCAACAATGACCCAAATCGAGTCATATCCAGATGATGTTCTTTGAAGCTTTGAAATGAAATCCATTGTTATTCTCTCCTACTTCCAAACAGGGATTTCAGGTTGTTGTAGTAATCCTGACGGCTTTTGATGTTCGGCTTTGACTTTAGCACAAGTCAAGCACTTACTGACATAAGTCGCAATGTCAGCCTTCATATTCGGCCACCAGTATAACTTCTTCAAATCATGGTACATTTTGTCTGATCCAGGATGAATGGAATATTTTGATTTATGAGATTCCAACATGATTAGGTCTCTCAATCCTCCAAATAATGGTAACCATATTCGTCCTTTAAGACACTTCGTACCATTGGACCTAACTTTAAATGGCTCTCCTTCGCCAAGAAATCCTTCGGCTCCAATATTCCCCTTCTTGCACGCTTCAACTTGTGCATTTCAAATTTGTTCGGGTAAATTATTATGCACTATCACAACCAAAGCATGCACTATCCTTCATGCTCAACGCATCAGTGACAACATTCACCTTCCCTGAGTGATAACGGATAACACAATCGTAATCACTCAGAGGTTCAATCCACCTACGCTGCCTCATGTTTAGCTCTTTCTGATCCAAAATATATTGTAGGCTTTTGTGATCGGTGAATACCGTACACTTAGTGTCGTACAAATAATGTCTCCATAGTCGAAGAGCAAAAACCACCGCTACCAATTCCAAGTCATGGGTCGTGTAGTTTTCCTCATTCTTTCTAAGTTGTCTAGAGGCGTACGCAATCACCTTTTCTCGTTGCATCAAAATAGCTCCAAATCCTTTAAGGGATGCATCACAATACACAACAAAGTCTTTGCTTCCTTCGGGTAGTGATAATATTGGCGCACTACACAATTTCAGCTTCAATGTTTGAAATGCCTCCTTTTTGTCGTCGCCCCACACATACGGCTTATTTTTCTAAGTGAGTTTAGTTAATGGTTTGGATGTTAGAGAAACTCCATAATAAACCTTCGATAATAACCTGCCAAACCCAAAAATTGTCACACTTCCGTTGGTGTAGCCGGTGCAGCCTAATTTTTAATGGCTTCGATCTTCGCAGGATCACATGAACTTCACTACTATCAATCATATGGCCAAGGAATTGCACAGGATCAAGCCAAAAATCACATTTCGAAAACTTAGCGTACAACTTTTCGCTCCTTAGCAAATTTAAGATAGTCTTCAAATGTTCACCATGTTCTTCTTTATTTTTGGAATAAATCAGAATGTCATCAATGAATACCATCATGAGCTTATCAAGATACGGCTTGTACACGCGATTCATCAAGTACATGAATACTGCAGGTGCATTAGTCAGTCCAAAAGGCATTACCTGAAACTCATAATGTCCATAACGAGTTCTAAATGTTGTGATTGGAATGTCTTCCTCGCGGATACGAAGTTGATGATAACCAGACCGTAAATCAATCTTCGAATAAACACTAGAACCTTGCAGCTGATCAAATAAGTCATCAATCCTCGGTAATGGATATCGATTCTTGATCGTCAACTTGTTCAGTTCTCAGTAATCAATGCATATTCGGAACGATCCATCCTTCTTCTTCACAAACAATACCAGAGCTCCCCACGGTAACAAGCTCGGTCGAATAAAACCTTTCTCCAACAACTCTTGTAGTTGCTTGGACAACTCCTTCATTTCGGATGGTGCTAAACGATATGGCGTACGTGCCACAGGTGCAGCACCAAGGATAAGATCAATATAGAACTCAACTTGCCTAGGTGGCGGAAGTCTAGGTAATTCTTTGAGAAATACCTCAGGAAAAATCTCGGATAACAGGAACGTCTCCAGTAACTTCTTCTTCAATTCCTTCTGATTTACTTGAGCTAGGAATAACTCTCAACCTTTCTCGAATCAAGGGAATCAAGAGACAGAGTTAGCAATTGAAGAGCGAGGTCAACACGTGATTCACAAGGGCGAATTTCGAGTCAAAAGAGAGATTAATACCATAATGGATATGCATAAACCCCATACTTTCCTAATTCGTTATTCACCTCTGAACGCATCTCGTAATTTACCCACGTTACTCAAAGGAGGATTAGTCGAAAAGAAAGGATAGGAACGTCGAAACTTCAAGTCGGGTATCAATAGTCGATAAATAGATAAGTGTCCAAAGAATTTCATGACGAAAGAAAGGAAATAAGAAGTAGATAACAATTGTCAAGTAAGACCGCATCCACAGATGGGTAATTCGATTGGGAAAAGGATAAGGGTACATATGCAGATGTCCCTACTTGTACCACTTGCAAACCATACAAAATCTTGATTTTTCGGAATTACAGTTAAAAATTGATCTTTATCAAAATCTTACGGTGACTACTATTCAGCCTTGCATGGCCCCTTCTAAATTATACGTAGGTGCACGACTATGTATAATTTAGGAATAGCAATGCAATGCTCAGTTCGTCAAACTAATGTCATCATATTTAAATGTATAATCATGCTTAATTATAAGATAGAAATCAAAAATGATTTTACAGAACCGTTCATAGTATGAAAGTAATTTAATTTACAAGATGTTTAATAAATAATTTTATGGTGATAGCAACTATTTATAATTCTCAATTAAAATAACTCATAAAATGATGACAATTTAAATTTTCTCAGGTGATATTATATTAACTTATTAAACAATAAGTGGTTTGCATGAGCGTAGTAAAGAGTGGTTCACAAAATGAATGGGTGAAATGATTACAATATGATAGGAAATGAGTTTAGCCAAAATCATCATGAGATCCATGATATCGATGGCGATTGAGAATACGAGGAGAAGAAGTTAGAGCATTGGTTATTACTTGATATCTCTGGGAATTGGGAATTTCCATCTCCTCTCCATCTTTAAATTAGCCTGTAATAAAACAGTTATGCCATAAAGAGAAAAATTGATTTGAAAAATCAGTTTAAGTGTTCTTTGTAAATGTTTTGTAACACTTCGAGAGTTTTCATTGTATGTCAAAATGATCAATAACCGTCAATTCTTATACTGGAACAAGTTTGATTCACTTAGAATCGCACCATCGTTTCTTTCCAGTTGACACAAGGTTGATTCTAGTAGAATCGCACAAGTCACCTACCAAGAGCTTGTTTGATGTTGGCTCTAGCAGGATTTCCATCTTCATTGTGAAAAACCTTCGTTTCACTCGGATGTTCTGGCAATATCACAAGGATAATGCGTAGGACTCTTAGGATAGACTTGTTTCCACAGTGTGTGAAAGACAATGAGATTTGGCAAGTGTCCTACGAGATTAATTGATGGATCTTTGACTCTAGACTCGAAAGTGTGTATTTGGTTTTAGTGACGGAGGCTAGAGACTGACTGCCACCTTTTCAATATCAACTAACTCGGAGTGAGAAAGTCAATAGATTATGTGTTTAGTCTCCGTGAGAAATGAAACAGAAATCTTTTGAGAGATTCTGAGTGGCTAGGGAGGGTTGTGCATTGCATCACTGGGTCCATGATGTCGGTCTTCAATGTGAGCACCTCATCTTATTCTATCGTCGTCTATTATATCCCGGTCTCTATAGATTACTGCTCTTGTGTTTCTTGTTTAAAGATATGGTGTATTTTCTTTGAAAGGAAATTCAAATGATCCCAAAATTAGGTTGTTCCAGATTAAGCTAAGTTTGATAGCTCTCAAGGCCCAGCGCAAGTCTTTGACACGTTTCACTTATGAACATTGTTTCTGGTCTATAATCTGACCGGTTGTGCAAATTAAACTTGTCATGCCTTTGGCTACACGATGGTCGAGCTTGCTGGACATATGAAGGATGTTCAAGTCTTCAAAGTAATTGGGATGAAGACTTTTGAAATCCTTTTCTAAGAACTTGTACTCGTTGTAGTCAGCTCGGCATAAAACTATTTCTCTCAAGTAGTTGTATCCGTATCTTTCATAAGTCTTGATACTGATAACATTAAGAATTCGCATATGGGATCTGACAGCATCACGATCTGAGGGCTCACTATGTTTGTTGATGTAGAATTGCTTTTGCTAACCACCAGTGTGTGTACCATAATAGCTGCACTATGTCATATACTGATCACTTTTTCCTTAATGATGGAACTAATTCTTCAAGTCCAAAGTCTTGATAAAGAGCGGCTTTAAGCTTGGATATTGATAAAGCTCTGTTTCGTTCTTTGTCTCCTGTCAGAAGATACTCTAGATATTTGTTGAAAATAGGATTGGTTGAAATAGTTCTCCTGACCTGGAGGTCCTCCTAGGGCAACAGATTGCTAATATCGGACAAAAAAAAATGGTGAAAACGGGACTTGTCGAAGCTATTGATTCTTTAGTTCCCTTGACGAACACTTAGCTACTTTTCGAGGTTATTAGTCGAGGGGGATCGAGATTCTTAGTTTTCTAAGTGTTTACTTCATAACATTGCGTGAGGACACGACAATACCTTAGTATGGGGGATTTTGGTATGTGCTTAATTACACATACCATTTTCCATTAAAAACGGACTTAAATGACTAAAAACGTACCAAAAATACATCGTATTTGTATGTTTTGCATTTGTATTGTGCAGGAAACAAATAATCAAGAAAAGGACAAAAACAAAGCTGAAAACGGACAAAACCGAGCACGGAATGGAAAAGTGTGAAAAGACGAAGTCAAATCGAAGCCAAAAGTCAACCAAGTCAAAAAGTCAACAGGAAAGTCAACCCCGACAAAGTCAAAGTTGAAATTCAAGGAAAGAAAAGCTTGAGGGGGCTAAACTGCCAACCCCCTAAAGTTACATAACACAAGGACTGATTTTGCAATTTGACTTATAACTCTTGGGGACTATTTCTGCCAACCCTCAAAAGTTTCAACACCACAAGGACCAAGTATGCAAAGAAACTTATATCTTTGAGGGGCCATACTTGACATTTACCCAAACCCAAACCTGTTATCCCCTACCTTGATAAAACCTTGTTTTTCCCGCCATAACCAAAACCCAAAACCCAAAGCCCGTGAACCTTTTCCCTCTCCCCAAAACACTCAATCTCCATGTTTACCCAGGTAAAACCACCCCCTCCTCTCTACTAAACCCCCCCATTGCCAAGTTGGCAATCCCACATTGTTCAAGGCAAAATCAAGGGCTCGGATGGCTTCAAAAGAAACACAAACCAAATTCAATGGCTGAGATGATGATTGTGAAGCCTCTCACAAAAGAAGCACAAGTGAAAGAAGTTCAAGTTCTAGTTTTAGTATAAATAGGGAGTCTTGTAAGCCCTTTGAGGCTATCTAGTGTAGTTTTAATTTTTAAGTAATTACTTGTCATGTTTTTACTGTAATTCTCTTTAAATTTAAGTCTTTAAATTTCAAGTTCTTGTAATCTTTTCAAGTTAATGCAAAGTTTTTAAGTTTTGAAATTTTATGCAATTGGTTCTTAAGTTCTTTTCTAGTTCTAAATTAGCCTTATTTAAGCTCTTTTAAGCTTTCTGTAACTTGTACAATCAGTTTTCAGAAACCCATAAAATTGTGTTAAGAAAATCACAAAAATAGGCTCACCCCTTAAATTACCTAAGCTTAACTCTTTGGAAGATAAGCAAGAAAGGGAAGTGCTTATTGGACCCACCAGCTTGTTTAAAACAAGCTGGAGCTTTGTTGATTAAGCTCCTTTGAGCTTTTCAGCCTTGTTTAGAGCAAAGGCACTAGTAAGTTTGATTTCTTTTCATTTTCTTTATTTTCTACTGTAGCATTGCTTATTTTAACTGCTTATCTTGGCTTATTTTTGCTTATTCTGTCTCATATCAGCTTAATATGTCATAGACTTGCATTAGAAATCATTTTAATTAGTTAAGTTCAAGTTTGAGTTAAAACTGCTTATTTTATAATTTATACTGCCATTTAGCTTATTTCTTTTAATAGTGCTTATTTCTCTTTGAATTTTGCTTATTTTTCCTTAATAATCATAGTTAATCATCTGTTTCTAGCTTTTATAGTTTAACTTGGTCTAATCCATTGTAAATTTTAAAATTCAGATTATTAAGGAGTGTTTGGGTTAAGGATTGAAAACGGGTAAAAAGGGGTGAAAACCCACTTTGGGTCACTAAGCCAGCTTCAATACTCCATTTTTAGATATTTTAGTTAGTTTTTATAAATGTCTCAGGTTAAAATTAAGATTTAAGTTAATGTCTATAAGCTGTGCAAATTTGTGTAATTAAAAATTGATCAAACTGTCCCTTTTGAGTCTGGATCAAAAGATTGTTTTTAGGCTTGGTTTGTGTTTCATTTGAAGTATAAATGCAGTAGGGAAGGAAGTGGTAATGTAAGTTTTAGTTTTGTGCTTTTAAAGCAAAATCTGTCAAGTTAATTTAATTTTGTAAACTGTCACTTTTTAAGCTCAATTTTAGATAAGCTCAAGACATTCTCAGGTTCTGATTTTAAAAACATAAGCTCATTGTTGACCTTGCTCAAACTATTTTAGCTTATTTCAAGCTTTAATCTTGTTTTTCTTGCTGAAAAAGATACTTGCATAGAGGCTTTGCCTTTATAGCTTAAACACACTCAGCATGCATTGAGCGTGATGAGCCTTTCCATAAGCTTTTTTCTCAGCTTATTTGTGAGTCAAACTCTTTTGAGTTTGCTTTTGTGATAAGCCTATAGGCCAATCTTCAAGGGCCTTTAAGCCTCATCCCCATAAGATCATTTATTCAGCTTATTCATAAGCTCTAAAAGTGCCCTCAAAAGCTGTTTGGCTTAGTTGCTCCCCTGGTGCAAAAGCCAGACTTTCAGCCATCTTTTCTTGGCTTATTTGCGTTAAACAGGTTAAGCTTTTTGCTTTTCTAAGTAGCTAATAAGCCCATTTATAAGCCCCTAGAAGCCCAAGTCTTAATTCACCCTCTAGGTGGCGTAATTTTAAGCTAGAAGTAGGGTTTTTGACTGTTTTGGCTGCAGGATAAGCTGAAAATCTTAAAAGCTTATTCTGGCTTATTTTGTTGTTTTGATTTGCTGAATTTAGTTCCTAGTAGCTTATTAAGCTTGCATTTTTATTTGCATTTTCTTTTCTTGTATTTCCTTATGCTTGTTTTTGCTAAAAATCCAAAAAGAAATAGTGTTTTGTGGTTTAAGCTTAGTTTAGAAATCTGTCTGTCAAAAGCTTTTTCATTAAGCTTTTCTTAGCTTAATTTTAGTTCAAAATGCTTTTTAATTGTTGATTTATATAGGATTTAGGACTAGCTTTAAGGTTTTGCATTCCATTTTGTCTTAAGTGTCTGTTTGAGAGCTTAAATTTAAGCCCAAAGTTGCCTTTTTATCTGCATTGCATATTCATTGCTGTCAAAAGCTTATTTTCTTTTCTAGGCTTATTTGTTCATTTAAACTTGCTTATTTGAGCCTGCAATTTCTAATTGTCTTTAGTAGTGTTTAAGTTTGTAGTTAAGTTTCCTTTTTAAGCTTTTCAAATCCAAAAAAGAAAAAAAAAGCCATTTAGCTTAAATAAGCATTCTGTTTGTTTCTTTGTGCTTTTTCCAGCTTATTTGTGTATTTCATAAAAAGTGCTTTTACAAAAATTGCTTATTTAGCTTGTTAGAAGACTTTCCAAAAAAAATACCAAATAAAAATGGTAAGGTGTTGGCCGTAGTGGGAGGACTCGAACTCGAGACCTCAACCATAACTGCCATACACCTTAACCATTGCGCCCTTGGGTCTTTTCTGTAAGACTCTTGGGTGCTTTGGTATTTAAGGCTTTTTAGCCCAATAAGCCATCAGCCCTTTTGGGCTTAATAACAGCTTATTTATAAGCTGTTTTTCCAACCCTGCATTTTTCTTAGATTCTTTGTAGTGTAATTTAATTTCCCTGAATTTTTCAGAATTTTTTATAAACATTTAGTATTTTTTATAATTTATTTTTATTAAAAACTTAAAAAATTCATAAAAAATAAAATAAAAGTCAGAAAAATATAAATCTTTTTTTTAAAATTTTCTTTTATTAATTAGGATCTAGGAAAAATAAATTTGCATTTGTAGGGTCATTTTTGCAAAATTTCACTTTTTAAAGAACGGGATTCGTTCCCGTTTTTGTTTTGACTCGTTTTTAGTCTTAATCAACTCCGTTTTTAGTCTAGTTTTTTTTAAACTTCGTTTTTAGTCACGTAGAACCCATTTTAATTGAAAAATTCATTCTAGGGCTTAATTTGTATAATTTAGGTTTTTGACCCTCGTTTTTCGTATCCGTTTTAGGTTTTAAGTGATATAGCTTTTGTTTTTAGGTTTAATTTATTCGTTTTTGCATTATTAATTGTGGTAATAGAAAAATCAATTATAATCTTGTCATATTCAAACATCAATTATCAATCCGTTATTTGATTTTTGAATTCACGCTTCGCTAGGAGACGACTCGGGGGATTTTTGATATTACTTTGGACAAAAGTAATTGATTTAAATCCTTTGGAATACGTATACTACAATTGAATCATATTTTCCTTACGTATTATATTTATATATATACAAAAAGGCGAGTATCAGGTAGTAATTTGACTACCAAATGTCTTGGATGAAGTCCCATAAGCAGAAGAAACCACGTCATAATTGGCCCCCTTCTCAGCCAACTTTGACTTCCCCCCATTCCTACCTAGCTCATCATCATTTTCAACTGTATTAAGTGCATCAAACGGGGTTAGAAGTACTTGCCTCTTGTCTAGTTAATCTAGCTTGCTTATTTGTACCATATATGCTAACACCATATTTTTAGAGAAAGGTTGATAGACTTGTTAAGTCGGCTTAAATAGAACATTAGAGCCCAACTTTGAACCAAACTGAACTCCTCTAACAGCTTGTCTATGCCTCTTCAAATTCTTCAATACATCCGAGAAGATTTTCTTAGGACATTCATCCAGGACGTGGCCAAACACTTTGCAATTTGACCATCTTGGAGATATCCACTCGTACTTAATGATGAGGTGTAATTTTATACACTTTTTAGGGTTATTTCGATGACTTATTTCTTTGGACATAAGAAGATTTTATTTTACCTTTAAAATCATGCAAATACGATTGATTATTGTATTTATCTTTTCTTTATGTGTTTTAGACATTTGGGAAGCACTTAGATGGAATACACGTAACTTAGGCTCGATTTAGGGAAGAAACAAGGCAAATTACACTTTTTCAGCTCTTTGACCACCATTCTAACGCCTTCACCAAAAGTTCCCAGAAAGTACAAAAAAAATGTGATTTTGACGGCTCAGTAAATCTCGACAATCTTCCTGACGGCATCAAGAGATAAGGGTGACAGTGTCACGAGTCTTTGTGAAAGCGTCAAAATGAGGAGGTGAAGAAAACTCTAAACCGAGATCGACGACGTAGTGGCGTCACAGGTATAACCTGACGCCGTCAGGGTGTATTTTCTATATATATTCGGGCATTATTTTCATTATTCTGTGTGTGGAAACTTGAAGAGTCTTAGAGCTGATACTATAGACGATTTTTAGGGCTTTTTATGCCATTGGTTACTCATATATTCACATGTTTCAATGAAGTTAAGTAACTCATTCATTAATCATCAAATAATATCTAAACCTATTGTTTCTTGCTAGTGATGTGCACGTTAAACAGTAGAAAAGAATCAAGAGCATCTAAAAAAAAAAACAAAAAAACCCCCCCCCCCAATTCGAACTAAGGGTTCCAGAGGAAACAATTTACATTTATCTTCCTTTGATCGAGCTCATTTCTCGTGAGGATTCCTCTAATCGTGATAGATGATCAGCTGCTAGGTCTCAGCTCCTTTTGTGTCACTACATCAAAGTCGAACTCTTGAATGAGCTAACCCATCGAGTAATCTGCCTTAATACTTTCTTTGCAAGAATACTTAAGGGCGTAATGATCCCGTATACACAGTGCATATGTTCATGACAGTAAGATCGGAATATTTCGAATGCGTACACCACAGCCAACATTTCCTTGTCTCTGTGTGGTGTAAACTGATTCCGCCTCATTCATTGTTTTGCTTGCAAAGTTATAGGTCCCTAAATGTTTCTCATGAACGTTGCCCCAAGACAGCACCTAGGCGAAACCGCTTGCATCGCACATAAGTCAAATGGTTCATTCCAGTCTGGGCGATATCAGGATTGGGCCTCGTTAGATTCCTTTGAGAGTGTTAAATTCTTTAATACACTCTTTTGAGAAATAAAACGAGTCTCTTTTTCAAGCAAATGGGTCATGGGACGTGCTATTTTTGAGAAATTCCCTGGAGAATCTTCTATAAAAACCCTGCATGCCCAGAAAACTACGGATTCCCTTTGAAGTAATCGGATGAGGAGCTTTGCGCTAACGACAATCTTAGCTCCGATCGACCTCATTCCCGACGTGGAGATATTGTGTCCAAGAACAATGCCTTCCTTAACCATGAAATGGCTTTTCTCCCAGTTTAGAGCTAAATTTAGTGTCTTCACTCCGCTTTAAGCACTTTTCCAAAGGGTTTAGGCATGTAGATAAGAACTTCCAAAAACCGAAAAGATCAATCCAATAAACACTTCATCGTTTTTTCGATCATGTTCGGGAAGATTGCCATCATACATCTACTGGAATGTGCTGGTGCATGCAGATGGCCAAAGGGCATGCGGCTGTAGGCAAAGGTTCCGTACGGCAAGTAAATGAAGTCTTTTCTGATCATTGGGTCGATGGGTATTTGAAAATAACCCGAGAAACACGAGAAACAATAGTAATTGTTTCCCCAAGCTCACGAGCATTTGGTCCCATGAATGGTAGAGGAAAATGGTCCTTTCGGGTGGCTTCATTCAACTTTCGGTAGTCAATGCATACTCGCCATCCCTAACTAATCGAGTGGATCAACACATGTTTGCTCATCTCAACTACGTTAAATACCACCTTTCTTTGGACACAGTGGACCGGGCTGACCCAGGGACTATCCGAGATAAGGGTAAATTAATCCGCATAATAAAGTTTTTCAACTCCTTTCTTATGACATCGTGGATTTTTTGGGTTTACCGTCTCTGTGTTGGACCTGCTGGTGTGTAGTCCACTTCCATTAGATTTTGTGTGTACAAAATTCCGGGTAATACCCCTTGATATCGGAGATTTCCAAGCGATGGCTCGCTTGTGGACTGCAACACCTTTATTAGAGCGCTTCTCCCCGACACACAAATCTTTAGTCAATTATGACTGTAACTTGTGTCACCTTCCAAAAATGCATATTCGAGTGGAGGTAAGTCCTTGAGCTCGACCTAGGGAGGTTCATACAATTGGTGTTCCATCGATTTTGCTTCACAATTCTTAAGTTCTTTCAGAACCTCAGGAAAAATAATTTACATGTTAGAAGTGGTGATAAAGGCTCACAATTCAGGATAGCTTCAGAGAAGAATGTCATTACTCGGGATCACATTCGCATGCATCAATTCCTGACATATACGAAGTACAGAAAGTACAGCCTCGATTTCTTCCAAGAATGAAATCCAACCCTTACTGGAGTGAGGGTGGGGAGAAGAGTATCAACAATTGGTTTCAAATAAGAGTGGAATTTCAATTGCTAAATACTTCCGAGAATCCTAAAAACTCTTGAGGAATATCCTCACATCTAAAATCATAAGATTGATCTTGTTAACTGATACCATGGCATTGGTAGAGAAGTTTTTCGATCACCTACTTTGAAAGTCACAGATTTGTCTCATGTCCGAAGGTCATCTCTTCACCGTGTACATCAATCAAAGGGGGGGCTCTTGCCGTTCTTAAGAATGGTCCTTCCTAAAATCACGACTCTAGTTCGCATCATAGTCAACTACCACAAAATCGGCTGAAAGTAGAAGGTCCCAACCTTCCACAAAAACATACTTCGGCTATCCGGTGGGAGTGGAGATGATCGTCGGCTACTCGAGTACCATCCTAAGTTTGGTAGACCTTGCGATTAAGCTTTTCCAAAAACGGAGAGTGCATTAATTGATGCTTGCACCGAGATCGGCCCAGGCTAAGCATTCATCCACCTCTGGAAATCACACGGTATCAGAAATCTACCGGTCTCCTAAATTTCGGGAAATGTCCTTTAGATGACTGCGGAAGCCAATTTTCATTAACCGCGTTTTGGTTAATTCCAAGATCTAGTCTTGTTGTTCAAAAGCTTTCTGAACATCGGAGCAACTGTAGCATGTCAGGAGGCATCTGTCGAAGCTTTGTCTCGAAGTGGAGATTCCGAAAAAATTCCAAGATTTCCAAAGCTAAAAGTCGTCCTTTTCGCGGATATTCTCCTTGTTTACCCTAATGATAGGTAAATGTCGTTTTGGTTACTAGGTATAGACAACTGTCATCAACATGGACTATTGGAGTTGACGTCTTTGGTACTTTCCGTTAGGAAGCACCGTGACCTTTGTTTACCATGGTTTCAACTTCCACCACCGATTGGAATTTGAGCTCCATCAATGAAACACCGCTTCTGGTGGGTGATTGCTTTCAATTCACCCTTCGGGTTAGCACGGTGTTGCTAGGAAGAGTACCCAATTGAAGTAGAAGCTTGGTTGAATTTACGATTAGTGAGCAGTCGGTTTATGTTGGACATTTGGTTTTGCATATTTTGCATAACCGCATCATTAGCCTTGACATAGCTTTCAAAATCAGTTTTTGACACACCCGAAGCTTGATGAGCTGGAGCTTGGTAAGCTGGGTGTTGATTAACCGGGGGTTGATACATTGGGGCTTGTTGTTGAACCTGGGGTCGTTGGATTTGACCCTGGTTGTAGCCATTCCCACGGTTTTGGTTTTGGTTCCAACGATTCTGATTGTTGGTTTGGTTGTTGTGTTGCATGGGAGGAAAACCGGGTGGTCTGATTTGGTTTGCCATCGGTGGCGGACGGTAACCGGAATTTCCTTGGTTGAAATTTGCTGCGGCTGCTTGCGAGACGTATTCTTGGATGTTATCTCGGTAATTGTTGCTATCGGTAGCCGGACAATTACGGAATGATGGGCACCACGCAGTAACACAACTTTCTCAAAACCTTTTACGGGAGCGGGAGCTGGAATTGGAACTGGAGATGTCTGCTTGTCGAGAAGTAGAGCTCTAACCATATCTTTCAATTCAGCAACATCGGGAGATACACCGGAGGTGGAAGCGCTCGTACTCACTTTAGCAACAATGGCTTTGCTTCGGGAGTTACGAACTTTGGACTTGCTTTCGATGATGCTTGAGCAATCAGCGGGCCTTTTGTCCAAAAAGTTACCACCTGCGGCGGAGTTCAAAGAGTCTTGATCATTAACATTTAAGGCGTTGTAAAATGTATCAAGTTGGTGAAGCTCCGAGAATCCATGATGTGGACATGCTCGGAGAAGATTCTTTGAATCGATCCCA
This sequence comes from Tanacetum coccineum, assembly GCA_026074375.1. NCBI lineage: Eukaryota > Viridiplantae > Streptophyta > Magnoliopsida > Asterales > Asteraceae > Tanacetum > Tanacetum coccineum. The sequence goes on along the minus strand of BQNB010016606.1, from coordinate 12,835 downwards.
AGCCTCACTAAACGACTCATCAAACCTTTGTTTGAAATTGGTAATTTCGTTCCGAAGATTTGTCGTTTTAGAAGGTGGGAAAAACTGATTTATGAATTTAGCAACGAGATCATCCCATGTCTGAATTGATCGAGGGGGTTCTTTCTCAAGCCATATTCGGGCTGCCCCCTCGAGAGAGAAAGGAAAAAGCATCAACTTAATTGAATTGGTCGGGAACATTATGATATCTCAAAGTCGAGGTGATTTTTATTGGAAGTAACGGATGTGGGCATGTGGGTCCCCATTGTCATGTCCGAAAGAACTGCTTGTTCTGACAAGAGTTGGGACAACCCATGCATGATCTCAGAATTTGCTGCTTCAATTCAGGAACAACAATTGCGTCCTCGAAACCCTCGGTGGAGCCAGGATCATTCTGCCATAGTCGATTATCAGCCATCGTGTCTTTGGGAGTTTCAACAAGATGAGGAAGAACTTTTGTTGTTGTTGTGTTGTTGTCGTAGACGACGAGCTTTAGAACGAGTGCGCATGCACTAAAATAGAGAACAAGAAGAGTATATATATATATATTTTTTTTCACAATCTATTTTAAACGGACAGGAACCTAAAACTAGATAACTTGAACCCAAATAGTCTACTTACTTCACGGTAGCTCTCAAAATGATAAACGCACAGGTGAGACGCAAGGAGTATGAATAGCGCAAGCTTATTTCCCTTTCGGTCGTAGTTCTATAACAACCCTCCTTCATGTTATAAAGAAAGCAAGAACATAAATCAATCAAACAACACATAGACATATTGAATGATTAATGATAAATAATCTTACTTGATTAAAACATGGATTAAAGGTAGTCACATTAGGGTTTTAAGGCCCTAAAAACGACCTAAAAAGCTGCTAGAATGACTAAAGTTTGTCTCCCAAAAGTTATACAAAGTTACACCCTTAAAACCCTAGAATCCGTTATGTATATATAGTTAAAACGACGGGACGACGTCGCTTTGAAGTCGTGACGCCGTCACCACGTGGATGATTCTAGATCCTCTTTAAGTTGGTCACGTCCTGGCGCCATCGCTGGATCTCTGACGTCGTCACGATGAAGATCTTGATGCCGTTTCTTTATGATGGTGACACCGTCTCCACGTGTTGTATGCACAATTCTTTATGATTTTTGGTGTAGAGTCGTAATCTTGTCTGTTTCTTCTCCAAATGAGCCCAAGTCACGTGCATTTCCTCTAAATGACATCCAAGTGCTAAAAACATGAAAACAAATGATTAAACACATAATCTGGGCATATTTACATGATGTGGTATATCATATATCATAACACGGGGTCGATTCTTGGATCGGGCTAGTTTCTAGAGAGAGAAACACTTGAGAGAGAATATTCTAGAGAGAGAAAGTGTTTTCTTTTGTAAATGAATTTATGACTAGCTTACCTCTTCCAAAGTTGGAAGAGGCTATATATAGTACTTACAAAATACCGGGTATTTGTACCCGACTTAAAACCGAAAATCATACTATTAACTATTACACTACGAGCTATAATAAACAGTAAAATACACAGGGTGACCGAGTCTTTTTTTAATATCTAACAATCTCCCCCTAAGGGAGGTCACCCCTGATAATACCAAACTTAATCACTTCAGTCTTTAGCTCGTAGACATTTGATATCTCGTACATTTGGGATAGTATCTATATTTGATTCTCTTAAGTCTGTATCTTAGACTTTGATCTTGAAGCTTTCCTTGAGATCATCGCCCAAACTTAATCATACATCATCTTGTTGATGGATTGCCATCTTGTGCACTTGTGAAGAAAATACATGGACATCAGAAAGTTTGCGGAAGCTTTGACACCTTTTATGAGGTCTTTCATAATATCATAACGAAAAAAAAGAAGTGTAGTCGTGTCTTGGCATTCGGTTATTTACATTACATCTCCGGAACGAATTTCCATCTCCATCTCCAATCTTTAAGATCACCGGTAATGAAACAGATAGGTAATAAAGAGAAAATTGATTTGAAAAGACGGTCAAAGTGTTTCTTATGAAAGAATTTTGTAACACATGCGAGAGTATTTGATATGATTGTCAAATGATAAATAGCCGACAATTCTTATACTGGAACAAATTTGATTCACACAGAATCGCACCATTGTTTCTTTTTCCAGTTGACACAAAGTATTGATTCTCTTGTAGAATCGCACAAGTCACATACCTAGAGCTTGTTTGATGTTGGCTCTAGCAGGATTTCCATCTACATAGGTGAAAAACTACCGTTTCAACTGGATGTTCTGGAAATATCACAAGTATATGCGTATGACCTCTTAGATAGACTTTTTTCCACAGTGTTGTGAAAGAAAGAGAATTGATATGTGTCTCCTAACAAGATTAATTGAACGATCCTCTGGCTCTAGACTCAATAGTTGCGTTTTGGTTTTATAATCGGAGGCTGAGCAGACTGCCACCTGTTTAATATCAACTAACTCGGAGTGAAGAAAGTTAATAGATCACGTGTTTTTGTCCTCCGTGAGAAAAGAAACAGAAATCTTTTGAAAGAATTCCTGAGTGGCTAGGTAGGTTGTGCATAGCATCACTGGTCCAAGATGATGACTTCAATTCAGCAATCATCTAAGTGATTCAGGCAGGCAATGAATTGACCCGGTTACAGCCTAAGTTAATGGAGGGCTTTTTTCTTTACACCCTTTATCTTTACAATTCTTTTTAATTCTTCAACCCCTTCAGTGCTTACCGAGACTTCATGACTAGAACCTTGTTGGGTTTATTCCAGTACTAGCTCCATCTCAGTCGGCACTTTTCCCTTATTCTCACTTTTACTCCTTTTCCATGTCATACCTAAGGACTTCTACACTAACTAGTGGATTGTCCCTGGGTAGATCCCTCCGGTTATGGCTGGATCATTGGGAATAGTACCTAACCTTACCAACCTTATAACTCCAATTAAGTAAAATGCATGGTCGGTCTTTTGGTACAGTTCTCCTTTCCATAAAACCAATTGAAAATTCAATTAAGGTACTTATGATATAAATATCAAAGCGTTTAGTACCTCGATTGTTTTTGACATTTTTCAGAAACGCTCCCCCTCAAAATGTGCTTCGGTATTCGAAATTGTTTAGCACGTTTGGGCGGAGTATATGAGTCCTAATAATCACTGTTCTTTATTATACACATATTTTAATCACATTTTCTCCCCTTATCAAAAATTTTAAACCCTTTGACATTTTGGATATCAATTGATTTAAATATGTTATAAAATTTGGGAGAAAAGTGTGGCCTTAATTCGCAAGTCGTGTAAGAGACATATAACTGCTCCCCCTCAATCGTTGAGGGATATAAATTACTCCTACACTTAACCATCAAGAGATTAACTAGCTACTAATGTACAAGGTATATTATTCACAATAAGAAATAAGATTGACCTTTTGATTGTAATGACGATGTCGTCACGTTGTTCTGTTGATCAGCCTGTAGTCAATATCTCTTATTCTTCCTCCAACAAAGCTTTCTAGACTTCGATAGATCCTTCTGATCTGTAGTCTTTTCTCGATTGCTGTGATGAAGTCTTTGCTTCTTCTCTTGTCATCCTCTGACCACTTCCTAGTCTCCATGCCCTTATTGTACTCGAACAGATGAAAGTCTTTAACCATTTGGTCCAGCTTTTCCATGACTCTTGTCAACGTCCCATCACTAAACTTGTGAAGCTCATTCAGCCTCATCAGCTTTCTTTGATCATTTCTGTCTCTGTAGACAACTGCTCTTGGCTTAGGGACGATCGTATAGTCTTCTTTGAAGTAATAGTCGGCTGCATCCCAATTAGGACGTTCAAGGTTGATCTTTGTTTGGTAACTTTCAATCCCGAGCTGTAAGTCTCCCACACGATTCCTGATCACTAGGTTTCTTATCCACATGTTGACTGCTGTGTGAAGATTGGTCTTGTCTGTCTTGGGCAGATGGTTGAATTTTTCTTGAATATTGAGTAGGAACAGATCTTCACAATCATTTGGATGAAGATTTTTGAAATCCTTTTCCGAGATCTTGTATTCTTGGTAATCAGCTCGACGAAGAATTATCTCTCTTAGATAGTTGTATCCATATTTTTCAAACACTTTGACACTGATCACACTGAGAATTCGCATCTGTGATCTGACTGCTTCACGATCAGAGGACTCACTGTGTTTGTTGATATAGAATTCCTTCCTCCTAAACCACCAGTGAGTGATGCTGATTGAGCAGTTTATACACGTAAAATATAATATAAAATAATATAATCCTGAGAGTAATTAAGAAAGATACCAAGTTACCCTTGATAAAAT